>JAEKOY010000420.1:0-25000 GCA_021234595.1 Delia radicum
TAGTAGTGAAAAATAAAATTGAACCGGTTCTATTTATTGAAAGAAACACAATTGATTACCCGTTTTCTTGGTAACATTTGGCTTTTCATATGAAATGTATAGGAAAAAGGGGATTTGCCGCTTGCCGTTGTTGCCTTGGATGTGTTTAAGCAATCAGAATATTTAACTCCTTGACTATATTGTATTCTTATGGATACACGCATTCTTGGTGGCATCTTACAATCTGCACGGCAGAGAAACTATTTGTATTTTAACCAGGGATGGCAGTCAATACCTCTAAAATACCGTTATCAATTAAATTTTTTGTTTTTCCAAACAAATATATTCTTCCAAAATGTTCAAAAAACTAGTGTAAACGTTTAGGATCATAAAAAGATATAATAAAGATAATAATATGGTGGGTGGTTTATAGTCTACAGGCTTATGATGTAAATAGGCTATTAATTGTTTAATCTTTAATAATTTTTTTAACATTTTTATTAGGTTTGATGATTATTTGTTTTTTGGTTTTTTTTTGTATTCATCTATTTTAAGTAGTCACATTTGTAGTTAATTCCATAAGAATCCTAATTAAATGTAAACAGTGGGATGCATAAGAAAATTAACAAATTTAATATGCGAGGTTCCCCTTCACTACCGACTTTTTGTTTGTGGATATATTTCTATTTTGACTTCAGATTCTTGTTCGGGGTCCTAAAATTAAAAAAAAAGACTAGGAGAAAATAAATTTTTTTAAATTTCTCAGCCCATTTTTTACCACTAAAACATTCGAAAACTAAAATAATAAAAAATGCTTTATTTGAATTGGTTCTGGTAATTAGATGAAGCTACATACCAAATTTCGAGATTCCAGCTTTTTTAGTTTACGAGATAAACCAAACTCCCCTTTTTTCGGAAATAAAAGTTCATTAAAAAAATCGGACTTTCTTAACAAAAATCGCGACTGTATTACCAATATCCAAGGTTAGGTTAGGTCGGAGTGGTAGCCGGCTCCGTGAGCACCAGCACACTTAGACTCTGAGGTCCGTTGTGATGCCACGAGACCGGCTAGAGCTCCTTACGAAGCTAAGGAGGTGCGGAATACCAGCACCTGAAAGATCCCCAAGATCGTGAAAGAACGCCGATCCAAGTGAGGCCCTCCTACGTAGCGTCAGCGCAAGTCATGAACAGAGAAAGTGCTCAATACTCTCCTCCTCGTCCCCACAGCTCCTACAGAAGTCAGGCGATAACACCCCCAACCTAACAGTGGCCGGTTATCACCACCACCATGTCAGAGATTTCCCCCCTGGAAAGCGACAGGAGCGCCCTCGTTCGCCCCAGATCCAGAGCCGGCCAGATGTGCCTTGTCACAACACAAGTCACGCCATTAGCCCACCTAAGGTCAGTCGCCCTCTCGGAGTAGTGCCGATTGTTCAGCTTACAGATTGCTAGGGGAACACCAACTCCTGCAAATTCCGCAGGAACTTGCAGGGTGGTTCCTAGCCTTGCAAGCTCATCAGCACCAATATCCTAATGAACATATTTAAAAAAAAAAATTTAAAGCTTTATTACATTATCAGAATTTGTATATTTATTTAAAAATGTGTACACTGTAGTGTACAAGGGTAGTGTAAGGGTTAAATTTTATATAGTTTTTTTTAAGTGGTTTACTTGCTTTAGAAATCAATAAAAACGACAGTATTTAATCAATTATAAAAAAATAAATAAATGGTTTATTCAAAAAATTATTTTTGCGATAGAAAACCGCAATAGTAAAAGTTATTTTAAAAATTGTCATTTAGGGTGCCAAATATAGGGTGCCATCGTGGGGAATTGGGTACTCATCAGACAGGAAAAAAATTAATTTTTTTACACACACGAATAAATTCTTTAGTCCCTAACGTTGCCCGAGTTTTAAATTTTTGATTTGCATTAAAATAATACGAGGGTAAACAAAAAAATTTTAAAAATACACCCAAAAAATCGTTATTTGTTATATTGTTTAAAAAATACTAAGTAAAAATTTAAAAATGTCTCTACATTAGAAACTTCATTTTTTAGTCCTCTGCAAAAAGAAAAAAACCGGTTGATAATCGGTTCACCCGTTAAGGCTGCAAAGTGGGAACCGATTTTCTATATCTTGTTTTGAGAAAAAAACACTTAAAGTTAATATTGCTCATGTAAAATATAGGGCAATGAGTTTGTTTAACAGGCTGTAACTATTTTACTTCTGCAATTTTTTTCCCCAAAATTATCATGGCATATAGAAAAAAGTTCAAACTATTGAAAAATAAAAAATGCTAGTTAACCCCTTGGCCTATCTTCTAAGGCGGCTTTTCGGAATCTTGTGACAAAATTTCACACCAAATTTACATTATTGGACATTAAACCACCAACATACGTAGAGTGCGGACAGAGGAAACTGACGCCGCTGTATCTGCCAGTGTTGTTGATGATTCGGCACCGTTCGCAGCAATTGGGCCTCTGTTACTCTACTACGTGGAAAATTTTGCGGAAAATACAGATGGTGCAAGAATGAAGCCACACGACCTACCACTACGGCTAACTTTTGGTGAATCTGAGCTGGCAAAGTTGGATTAAAATCCACTTTTTTATCGGAAAATTGTGTTCAGCGACGAAACTCATTTCTGGTTGAATGGACACGTGAACAAGCAAAATTGCCGTATTTTGTGTGAAGAGCAGCCAGAAGCAGGCACGTAGCTAGGCGGGGGGGCTTGGGGGCTAGAGCCGCCCCGAAATGATTTGACAAATTTAAAAACTTAATACAATTCGTTAGAAAGTAACAATGTTATTGATAAATTTAATATGAAAATATTTATTTTTGACTTGGATCAAATAGGAAATAGTTTTATATGATTCGAATCTTAAAATTTCGTTAGAAAACAACAAAACAGCAATAAATAAAATCATTTCATAAGAGATTTCGAAGTCTTTGACTTAAAGTATAATCAAAAAATTGTTTGAAACAATGCAAACTAAAAATTAAATATGTCTACACAGAAAAAACTAAAACTGAGTTCTAATTAAAATATTTGTTGATTCAGAAAAGTTAAACTGAATTCGGTCGTGTTGATGCAATTGTAGTAACAACTAAAATAATTTGTATCTATTTAATTAATATTATTTTCAATTACATATAGTTTTATTCACATCTATTAAAACTTTAATTGAATATTGTTTACTATTGGGAAAAATTACAAAATTTAAAAAAATCACCAAAATTATAAAAAAGTGCCAAAATTTAAAAAAATCGAGACCATTTGAAAAAATCGCAAAATTTGAAAAAAAAAATTGCCAAAATTTAAAAAACAATCCTCAAAATTGCAGAAAACTTCCAAAATAAACGCCAAAATTCGAAATAAATTTAAAAAAAATCACCAAAATTAAAGAAACGCGAATTTTTAACTTTAAACGATTTTTTTAATTTTGGCGACTTTTTAAAATTTTTACATTTGTTTCAATGTTGTTATTATACGTTATAAAAACTGAAATTTTTTTTTATACCAAATTCATTTTCAATTAAACAGTTAATTGAAAGTAAGTTTGAAATCGAACAACAGTTTAATTGAAATTGTTTTGACAATGTTCTGTGTATTTTGACATAATGTTTTAAAATGGAGATACCACTAAGACTCAAAATTAAGTTTACTTGTGCCGTAAAAGTCGTTACTTTATTTACAGTGCAATCTTTTTATTTAAATTTGGTTTGCTACGCACGCATCTGGTAACATTATTTTCAGTATTTTTTTTTTACGATATATATTACGATATCTCATATATTTTTTTAATTTTTTGAAACAAATTCAAGCCTCAAACATTGATCGATATGCATAATGTTTTAACGTGGTCCAATGTGACTCAAATTTTCTCAATTTTTTTTTTAGACTAAATGTAAACAAATTTCTATCGGCGCTCCTTGAAATGCGACATTTTAATATCAAGCAATATAAATCAAAGTGAATTGGAAATACTTAATTTAGTTTAAATAAGACCTGGGCGATGTCAGGTATATTTTTAAATTTTCCAGTTGTATATTTTTTCTTTATCGTTATTTCTTTCAGACTACAATCAGGCTTGCTTGGAAAATTTACAATTTTTTTAATACAAGACATGAAGTATAGCCCCCGATCTAAAAAAAAGGCGGATATATGAAAAAGGCTAAAAAATAGTGAATAATTTGTTAAAATAATTCAAATAAGTGGCAGCCGGGGTTCACGACATAGTGTCAAAATGGTTTTCAAAATGTGTGTTTTCTCGAGCATTTTAACACTGTTTTTAAATAAGTCTAAATTACCTAAACTTCAGATATATTTTCATACAAAGACGTGTTAAATTTCACCGCCAATTTTACAAATAAATATGTTTTTCATATATTTTTGCTGCTTTATCACCTATCCGAATTTCATTAATTTTAAAGGGAACCTTTAAAGGGAAAATTTAAAGGAAAGGCTTCCTTGTAAGTGTCAGGCAATTTATATAGGATATTTGCCTTTTAATTTGGTTTTTGGACGGTTATAAATCTTTAATTTCCCGAGTTAAAACGGACATAACTATATAAATATACAATTAATTTCGTAGAAAAAATTAATATGTTGTCATATATAGTTGCGTATAATTGTATATTGCATTTAGAATACCCTAAAACTAACCCAATTAATAATTACGTTATATTTATATACTTATTTTGATATTATATCATATTTTAAAAACCACAATTTTATTTTGGATAAAATTGTATATTACCCCATGCAGAGTCATATTTTGAATATAAATATGTATTACAACAATACAATAGTACAATTAATTGTATCATTTTATGTATAATTCTATACACAAAATTTACCCCAATATTTGTCCTTTGAATTGATTTCTTTCTGGTTCTTAACCCTAAAAAAGAATTTGTTTCATTTATAACATTATGAGTTCTTAATTTAGTCTAAGATTTTTTTCAATCTAAAACTCTAAATTTAGTTTCAACGTTTTTTTCGTGTTTGTTATTCAATTGTGTAAGTTAGTCAATTCCACAAAATCTTTATTTTTATTATATATTTTTTTATTTTTGAATATAATAAAATATCCAAATGCTATGGAATTTGTTACAAATTTAGCTAAAGTCTAAAAGGATTAATAGATATTTCGGATTTTCATGACGTTTTAAAATCAAAAACCGGATACAACTATAGCTTATTTTGTATATATTAGTATCAGTTCAGATATACAATCGTATTAAATTGTATCGCGTCATTATTCGGATGTTATGCCCATTTCTCGGATAAAACTGTATTAAGACTCATATTAAATTTCGTATGATTATATAAAGCATCATATTAATTTTAATCGGGTTATTAGAAGTTGAAACTTTTTTACTTTTTTTACATTTATCAAGTTTTAGCTACCCTAGACGTATATTAGCACATACAAATATAAAGTAACGCAATTTTATTTTTCGCGGTTTTCAAAAAGTTTTCCGCATAATCCTTCTTTTATTTAATTAAACTAAAAATTAATATTCAGCTAAAAATTTATCTTAATTAGACAATAACGATGCATATCCAACTTAAAGTACACAAACGTTTTCAAATTTGACGTGTTTCGCGGATTGTGATCAAAGCGTTGTTTCGCGATATAGACATCAAAATTCGCAAAATAATGAACACAATAAGTAAAAAATTAAAAAATGTATTTTAAGGAAATGCACTTTATGCGGGAGGTTTTTGTTGTTGCAAAATGACCTGAGAAAGCGATTTCTATTATTAATACATGATTGCCCATTACGTGTAGGTAAAAATTTAGCAAACAAAAAAAAAAAAAAAAAACTGTTACTCTAGTGTGCACAAAAAAAAATATAATCAAAATAAAAAATCGAAAAGCCCCCCCCCCCCCCCCACGAAACAAATTCCTAGCTACGTGCCTGGCCAGAAGCATTGCAAGAACTGCCAATGCATCCGGAAAAATGCAGTTTGGTGTGGATTATCATTGGACCGTACTTTTTCAAAGACGACCAAGGCAGCAACGTTACCGTGAATGGCGAGCGCTAACGTGCGATGATTACAATTTTTTTTTTTTTTGCCCAAAATGGAAGAGCTGAACTTGAGTGACATGTGGTTTCAAAAAGACGGTGCCACATGCCAAACAGCACGCGAAGCAATGGCCCAATTGAGAAGCGAGTTCGGTGAACAGTTTATTTCACGTTTGGATCCGGTCATTAACACTATTTAAACCAATATTGAAGAATTTATTAGTGAGATACCGGCCGATATGTTGGAGAGAGTATGCCAAAATTGGACCCAGCACAAGCGAATTTTTAAGATTTTTAGCAAATAAATTAACTAAAATATAATTATTTTGAGTTTTTTTCAATCTACCAGTATTCAGCAAAAAAATTATTAACTTTTAGCAAGGATTTTTTAATTTTTAATCGACTAAGTGTTAGCAAAAGTTTTGCTGAATCTACAAATTTTGTTGCTGAAAATCAGCGAGCAGACATTAGCAAATTTTTTTTTTTGCCATCACCCTCCTGACTAAAGTTTTGCTGACTCAGATAAAATTTTTGCTGACTTTACTAACTTTTTTTTTGAGTGTTGTAGTATTTCAACAAAAACTAGCCGTTATTTATGTTTTGAGTACAAACGGCATAAATGTTGTCATATCTTCGAGAATGTTTAAATAATTCATGGTCCGATCGGTCAGTTTTTCAAAAATTATATACAATCGACACACTACCTTTTAGCAGAGAAATAAGTTTTCGTATTTTCTTATCAATATAATCTAAAATATAAAATTGGCTCTATGCAATAAGTCTCAGGTGCAAAAAGTCCCAGTGCAAAAGCTCCCAATGAAATAAATTCTAAAAAAATGAAATAAGTCCCGTCTCGAAAAAGTGAAATAAATTCTAAAAAAATTAAATAATTTCCAAAACAAAAATGAAACAAATCCTAGGTTTTGGTTGTTATTTCATCATGAAATAATTTCCAAAGAATAAAAATTAAATAACTCCAAAAAATAGTCCATGCAACACAAATGAAGTAAGGGCGTACCGTTATATTCCCCAAAGTCGTATTGCCCAAAAACCAAAATGACATATTGCCCAAATGTCCGCATATTGTGGATGTTAATATGTTATAACGACCAAATCAATGACAGAAAATGCAAAACTTTTTTTTGGGTGCTATGGCATTTTATTTTGAAAAAACTTTTGTTTTGGGCGCTATGACGGTAAAAAAAGAAGTTATTGCCAAAATCATAATTAACTTTTTTTTTTAAATGTCATAAGATAAATGTCTTTTGTGTCGCATGCAGAAAAAACTTTATTTCGCGAAGCCGCCTGCTGCTTTCTACGAAGGAAAAACCCCTTAGAAAAAACTTTATTTCGCGAAGCCGCCTACCGCGTTCTACGGAGCAAAAAACCCCTTAAATGTCATAAGATATAATGTCTTTTGTGTCGCACGCAGAAAAAACTTTATTTCGCGAAGCCGCCTGCCGCGTTCTACGGAGGAAAAAGCCCGTAAGAGCGGCCAGAAGAACTTGTTTTTCAAGTTAGATGTCGAATCCGTTGAAATCTTATATTTTTAAGACATAAAGTAACATTTATTTGACCTGTCATAAATTTTTATGTCCCAAAATACCAACCCACACCAAGATTTATTGTTTTTTTATAATTATTTTTTAAAAGTCTATTTTATTAAAAATTTTACGTATATATTAGTGTCTAAACGTTAAATAAAGAGAAAGCCAATGCTCTACTCTTTTATTTAAGATAAAAAACAATCAATTAGCTGTTTAAATGACAAAGCTATGACTGGTCAAATTATTTTACTTATTGTCTTAAAAATAAGATTTCAACGGATTCGACATTGGATTTGTAAAAACAAGTTTTTCTGTGTTTTCCTCGGTAGAACGTGGTAGGCGGCTACGCGAAATAAAGTTTTTTCTGCGTGCGACACAAAAAAATAAAATTGAAGCAATTTTCTTAAGTTTCCTTAAAACTTTTTTGATTGATTTCCTAAATCAGCCTTGACATTTAAGGTCTTATGACATTAAAAAAAAATTATAATTTTGGGCAATAACTTCTTTGTTTACCTGCATAACACCCAAATTTATTTTGGCCAAAAAACCGTCATAGCGCCCAACAAAAAGTGTTATTTCGTTCAAATTAATGTCGTATTGCCCAAAAACAAGAAAATTTTTACAACAACAATTTACATATAATTTTTTTGGGCGCTATGTCCCACGTTAAGCTCTTCTGGGACTTATTTTATTTCGGAATTACTGCATTATGAAATAACTTCTAATAACAAAAATGAAATAACTTCTAAAAAAATTAAATAACTGCAAAAGAACTGGGTATTATTTCATTTTAAATTACTCCCAAATTTGTATGAAAAATTTTTGGGACTAATTTCATTTTTTTTTTTTGGACTTTTTCACCCATAGCAAAAGGATAACAATTTATATTGTCAACTCTGAAAAAGTTCTCTATTTTTCTCTATTTTCTTGAACAACAATCTTAAATTTAACGAATAATTTCTCAATAATTTATAAATTTTTTTGCGTATATAAGGAAACAACTTTATTTTTACCTTTTTCAAAACTTTTGTATGTCATTCATGACTTTATACATTTAACCGTTTGTGACATGAACGAAATTGTATACTATCATATCATATTTCTAAATTTATGTATGCCAATATCCTTATCTTTATCCAAAAAAAAAATGTACATCATAAATCTTACTTTCATAATTCCATAATTCTTACAATTGTATAAGTTTCAATAAAAACAGAAGATCTTTAATTTTGCCTGAAATTTTCAAATATTTTCAACTTTTTGCTATTAAACTTATATAACCTTACCTGTACAGATGGGTTTAGGTTGTTTTTGAATTTTGAATTTTTTTAATAAATATTCAGGTGTGCTTGCACTATGATTAAATATACCATACATGGGACTTGTTAATTGATTGGAATAATTAATTGACGATTTAATTGGCATTGTTTTATGTCAATGGCATTGACATTTTTTGGCATTACAATTGCTTAAAAGCAATGCCAATTAAATGTTGTTTTAATTGACATTGATCAATACCAATGCCTTTAACAGACAATTATAATGGATTGTATAACAATTGTTTGTTGCAATTAACTACAAAAAAATTTGTTTGCAAATTTTGATAAAAATAAATTAATAAATATTCGTATTTTTTCAATTATATAGTTACCAAACAAGACTGAGAAGGAAGATATCCCAACCGGGACCGGCAGATCCTAATGAACTTTGGATATGTTGTAGAGAATATAAATTTAAAGGACTCGTATTTTTTTTAGCTACCCAATCTCATGTTTAGGCGTTACTAAGTGGGGTCAAAAATTACGTTTTTTTTTTCGTTTTATTTCGTTTTTTAAAAAGTAACTGCATTTATACAGGTTTGGTATCAACTGAAAGGTTTTCAGAAGACACATTCACTGGTGTACACATTATGCCCATAGATTTTTGAGTATTTCTGTTATTCAAAAAAATGTGTTAACATTAAATCTGGTGTTTTATTATGGAATTTTAGTTATATGAAGCTCAAAATATTGCATAGCAATGCCAATTTAATTTAGTCTTAGGGCTGTCTGAGCATTTTTCGATATTCGAAACCGATGGGATTTCATGCGACTTTTCGGGAAGAGCATTTTACACTATATTTCAAATTATTCAAAATTTTTTTCTTTTTCTTCAAATTTTTTTTTTTTTTTTTTATTTATTTATTATTAATATCATTCAATATACATTTTAAATAATTAATTATAATTCCGCGAAGCCATTTGGCTTGTCTGCAGAATGTAAAATAATGCTTTAAAAGCTTATATTAAAATTTATATTTAATAATTTATAAATTTCAGTTATGTTTTAAATTCATTTAAATAATAATTACAATTTGTATAGTAAAAAATTTGTCTTCATTGCGAAGCTATATAATGTTTTTTTTATAATTTTTTTTCTTTTTTTGGGGTTAGATATATTAATTAGATCTACGGGCAATTTGTTAAAAATTTTAGGTAACACTACAGCTAAGGTGCTCTGGCCGTATGTATTGAGATGGCGTTCAAATTTAAATCTTCCGTCTGCTCGAAGTCTTGTATTATGGTTGTGATCGATAGATTTTAAAAATCGTTTATCATTGAAAAATTCGTTTATAAGTGTTGTGGCATAAATACTGTTGACGTTTAGTATCCCAAGTTCACTGGCAATATTGTTGTATACGATTTGATTATGGATGTTGTGGTTGGTTAAATTGTTGTGCATGTTGTTATTGTTGTAGTTTCTATTGTTGTTTATGAGCATGTTTTTGTTGTTGTTAATGACATTGATGTTGTTGTTGATGAACATACGATTGTTGTTGACAAGTGTGTTGTTATTGTAGAGTGTGTTGTTGTTGACGATTATGTTGTTGTTGACGAGTATGTTGTTGTTGTCGACTATGTTGTTATTGACGAGTGTGTTGTTGTTGTCGACGAGTGTGTTGTTGACGAGTGTGTTGTTGTTGGTGAGGAGTGTGTTGTTGTTGACGTGTGTGTTGTTGACGAGCATGTTGTTTCTGACGATGGTGTTGTAGTTACTTAACGTGTTGTTATTGACGAGTGTGTTGTTGGTGACGTGCGTGTTGTTTCTGACGATGATGTTGGTACATGCTATCATGTTGTTGTTTGACGAGCTGTTGTTGTTTATTAACGCATTGCTAGTGTTGTTTGTTGCATTGTTGTTTGGCATTTTATTGTTGGAAGTGCTGATATAGATCTTATCGTAATTCAGATTGTTATGTGTTGTTGTTTTTTTATTAATATTTTCAAAATTTGATTTTGCGTTTGTTGAAGAGATTTGCAGTACGTAGCGCTTCCCCATGCAGTTATCCCATGTCTGATGTAGGACTCGGCTAATGAAAAATATGCCTGTTTAAGGACATGTATATTCGAGCAGTTACTAAGGTGGTACAAGCTATATGCAGTTTTTCTTAATTTTTTTCGTAGATGCTGTATATGAGTTAACCATTTAAAATTGTCGTCCACGTAGACTCCAAGATATTTGTATGATCTTACTACCTCAATAAATGTTGAGCAATTATCGTCAGCGTTTACGATTTTATTGTGTAGGCATTGGGTATTGTGAAATTTTAAGCTTATATCATTGTGAATAAAGTGAGGAGATTTTATATGCATTAACTTGGTTTTCGCAGCGTTTATTATAAGCCCATTGTCATGACACCATTTTGTTATTTGATCAAGCTCGTTTTGCATGGTTGCAGTGGCTGTGTTTATGTTCTCGTTAGAGACAATAATTGCAGTGTCATCAGCGTATGCAAATGCCGTGCTATTTTTCAGAATCTTCAACATATCATTAGCATAAATCAGGTACAGAATGGGTCCTAATTTTGAGCCTTGTGGGACTCCGTATTTTAATTGGGTTTCTTCGCTCAATTCGTTGCATACTTTAACGCGATATGATCTTAGCTGAAGATAATTTTTAAACCAATTTAGGCTGTTTCCTCTGATTCCATTTCTGTACAGAATATCCAAAAGATTTTGATGAGACAAAGTGTCAAATGCTTTGCTAAAATCAATGAATAATACTAAGCAGTGATTTCTTTTATTTAAACACCCATTTATATAATTGGAAATATTACCCAGAAGTTGATTTATATTTTTGCCTTTTTGAAATCCGTATTGGATTGGATTTATAATATTATATTTTTTTAGAAAGCTTGTTAGTCTTCTGACAATAATCTCTTCCAGTACCTTTTCAATTATTGGTAATATGGCGATAGGTCTGTAATTATTGCAGTCGTTTCTTGTACCACTTTTATAAATTGGGCGTATTATTGATGTTTTAAGTATTGTAGGTATACAAGCATTTTCTATACTAGAGTTAACGAATGCTGTTATTAAAGTAGTCAAATATCTAGCATTGTTTTTTAAATCTTTTGGTCTTATGCCATCAGTTCCAGGGCCTTTTTTAATGTTTAAGTTGTTTAAAATTTTAAATATTTCTTCTTCGGTAGTAGAAGATATAAAAATCGAGTTCTGGATGACTGTGTGTTGATTCGGCAAGGTTATAGTATCGCAGTTATGTACAATTTTATCAACGTTCTCTGTAATAATTGTTCCCTGAAGAAGTCACCCAATGTGGAGACGAAATATTGGAAATACCGAACTAACCAACAACTCACATACAAATTATATAGATCAACAATAAAAATTCACTATAAACCACTCACAAGGTACAGTGCAAAAATTCGCTTAATATATATGCTCGACATATGTTGAAAAACGAATAAAATCTTCAATGTTTGATATTTCTTCACTTACAATGTAAAGGATGGAATATGATGACATTTGAAAATAACTGCCAGTCAAATTTCAACTTAATTAGTTGAACTGGCAACTGTGGTAATAATTAACAACTAAACATAGCTTTATAGAAAATAAGTTCGCAGTAAATTTCGTCATACTCAAACTAAGTTACGGCTTGTTTTTAACCTAACTAGTTGAGTTAAATAGATGATGTTTACAATTTAACACTTTAAGGCACGAAGAATGTTGATGAAGGCCGTTGCGGGCTAGAAAGTTAACTCCATTCATGCAGGTGTCAAATAACTTTTTTCTAATTGTTTTTTCTGTTAATTAAAGTAAATTATCACAAATAAAATTATAATTTTTCTGTTAATATGGAAAAATATTCATGATCTTTAACCGAACTAACCAACAACTCACATACAAATTATATAGATCAACAATAAAAATTCACTATAAATAATTATAATTAATAAATAAATGATCTTCAGCTCGTTTAAAATAAGAAGAATTAAATAAAAGAAGATCAAAGAAAACTTAACATTTTTACAAAAATGTTTTCTTGATTACTTTAACTCTGCGTACAAATAAATCTAGTTTTCGAAAATTAAAGACAAGTTTTCATACAAAAATAAATTCATTTTTTACCCTACTTTTTAAACCTAAAACGTGAGACTGAGCAGCTAAAAAAAAGTACTTGTCTCTTTTGTTTGCTTCTTTACAACATATCAAAAGTTCAATAAAATCTGCTAGTTCAGGACGGAATGTCTTCCTTGTGGAGTAGTGAATATGTTTGTCTCCTTTTTCCATAGTAAATCACTTTTTACACTTTTTTCGTTAATTTCAATTGGTTTCTTTAGGCATTGGTGGCATTTCATTACCATTGATCTAATCAATGCCCGCTAAGAAATATTTCATTGGCATTGAAGTGGTTATGATTGCATTGGCATTGACCAAAAGTAATGCCAATTAAATTTCAATGCCAATAAAAAATTCCCAAGTATGTAATATACACACACACACACATTAAATGTATGGTACGTAAAATTAGAGTGGACCAAAAATAGAACTAAAAAACATAAAAAGAATTTTAATGAACGGATAAAAATTTTTAGTAAACTGCACAAACAAATATTTTAACATATTTTCTATTAAGGATTTCTTTGATATAAAATTTTATTTAAATTAAAAATTTTATTGATTAAATTAATTTTTTTTTTTTTTTTTTGTTAAATAGTCTTCTTACTTAAAATGAACGGTAAAATAGAATAACAAAAGTATATAAGTCACATGAATGAAAATTCCAGAAAAAAGAAGTTCGGGAGTATGCCGAATAACGAATCCACATAAATGCATAAATTATTAGTTTTTACATAAAATTATGTGTTGTTGTTGTTGTTGTAGATAAACGAATTATATAACAATAAACCAAAATGTTCCCCGTTTTTGTTTCATTGTACCCGAGCGATATATCAGTTTGTTATTGCCAAAAAAAAAACTGTTTTTGGAATTTTTTTATTTTTAATTTTTGGGCTTAAAAACTATTTCTTCTTAAGTTTTTTTAGCTTTAAAATTGTCTTTTCAGATGTTTATCGCTTTAAATCCCTTTTTCCTTTTTCTTTGAAAAAAGGGTAATTTTTGTACCACTTTTCCGCTTTTGCTATTTCTTATATTTTTCAATATTTTTTGCCATAAACTCAATGGATTTTGTCATTTCTTGCAGGAGCTGTGGTCTCAACAAGTCGGCGCAACATGTCACACAGATCGTGCCACAATTGATTTATTGAAAGAAACGTTTGGTAGCCGCATAGTTTCACGTTTCGGACTCGTGAATTGGCCTCTAAGATTTAGCGCCGCTGGACTATTTTCTGTGGTGATATGTAAAGTCGCTAGTCTACGCCGATAAGCCCGAAACGATTGACCACTTGGAGGACAACATTATCGAGTTATTGCCAATATACGGCCACAAATGTTGGAAAAAGTCATCAAAAATTGGACCTCCAGATCAGACTACGTCCCACTATGCTTTGTCCCATAGACAAAAATCAAAAAAAAATGTTTGTCTCAAATTGTTTTTAAATATAGATTTTTTGAAAGATAATAAGGTATCTTAAATAAATGTTAACAAAAAAAATTTTTCTGATTGCTTTTGCCACCACGAGAGGGCGTTAAAAGCAGATAATTTCTTGCAAAAATTACTTAACAGAAAAATGAGTTTTATTTGTTTCACAAAAATAATTCTGAAAAATTCATTTTTTTTAAAAGTCGCTCGAAATTTGGTTTTCAAGTACTTTGATATATTTGCAGTTAAATTAAAATTTATAATTTAGTATTTATTTACAAAATAAATTTTTTTATTGCTCTGAAAAACACATTTTTTTTGTTGAAAATCCAAAAATTACTTAAGTTTGATGGAGTATAAAACAAAATTATATAAAATTAGATATTTTTTTTTTCTGTTTTTGTAAGTTTATACTCTTAGCTAACAGGGTATTCAAAAATTAGTGCCTATTTTTTACCACAACTTAAAAAAAATGCGTTTTTTGAAATGCCTAATTTTATGATTTTTACTCAAATATCAGGCATTTAAGAGTGTTTAATATCATTGCGCAACACGATTTTATATTTTGAATGTTAAAAAATAAAAAAATTTAATTATATCATTAGTAGACCAAAACCACTGAAGTATTTTCAAAATTTAGCTCGAGTTCTTTTTTTATGGCCCACTGAAGTTTTTAATTTTTTTTTAAAGGCGTTTTGAGTAAGTCAAAAAAAATGTATTAAATCTAATACAAGGTTAATAGATGATTTTAATAAAATTTGATGACGATTCCTTTCATAGAACTAATTAACCCTCTATCTGCCATTTTTAGGGGTCATTTCAGCCCCTCCTCATAGAACACCACTAACACGTTTAACATTTTAGATAAACTCGGAGACCCAAAATTTGTTGCACAGTGTATGCAACTGTAGCTTTAAGTTATGTAAAATATCTCATTAATAATTAGTTAGATCCAATTAAACTATAAATTAGATTCTGTTTCATATTTAAATTACTATTTTAAAGTGTAAGTAAAGTAAAAGTAAAGTGTAAGTCGAACAGTGAAGTAGCGGCCGAAATTACAGGAATTGATAAGCGGCTTATTGATAATTTTGCCATTATATTGAGAGTGCTATCTTGTGGATCGCCAATTAATGTACAAACCTTCAAGGAGCTACTTATAATCACTACATAGAAATATGTATTTAATACACTATGGATGGTATTATATGCCTAGCACAGTTCATAAGGTTTTAGTTCATGGATGTGATGTTATCGACTTTTTCAATTTACCAATTGGTATTTACACATTTTATTTTACCGACAAAAAATTAAATAAAAAACTAATTAGCTTTTTTTCATTCAAGGATGTTTGTCTGAAGAAGCATTGGAAGCCAACCATAAAAATGTGAGGAAAGTGCGATTGGGTCACACTAGAAAAACGTCTCGAGAAAACACAAATAAAGATTTAATGACATATTTGTTGTTGTCTTCAGATCCCGTATTATCATCAAAGAGAAACATTAAGATTAAAAATAAAATAATAGATGCTGAAATTGGGAAATATATTCTTGGAGAAAATGTTGAAATCGAAGATGAGATAACAGAAGACGAGATGAGTTCTTCGTTAAGCGAAAATTGGTTTTGGGAAGAATCAAGTAGCGATGATGCTTTGTTATAAGTTTGTCTTTATATGTTTTTTTAACGTTTTTTATTTTAGCAGTGATAAAATATAATTATTAAGTTAAACTATTATAATTTTTGTTTAAAAATCCAAAATTTTAATTTTTTTATCAAAATATATCGCACTTAATCAACAGGAGGGTATTAGCTCAAAATGTTCAGTAGAAGCTAAACAATTTTAAATTTAATATTAAAGGCACATGAAAAAGAATTTTTAAACCAACCATTTCATTATCAAAAAGTAGGCAAAATAGCACGATATTTTTACAGCGGATATGAATACTACTCGTCGATTTTTTTCGAAAAGTGGAAAAATAAAAATTTTGATGGAAGTGCGATATGATTTTTTCATAATTTTTTAATGACGTTTACATTGCTAGTTTTCCTCTTTAATTTTTTTATTTATGTTATCTTTCAAATATCCTTATAGTTTTATTTTTGCAAGAGCATTTTAACCGGTTTATCCTATTTTTCAATAAATGATGTTTTTGTATTTTCCACATTGATAATCCGATTCTACCCAAATTTGGCACAAATATATATCTTGAAAATATCAATTTACATACCAAAATTTATTACGATCAGACAATTTTTTTAGGAGTGGTAGCGTTTTTAAGAAAAAGGATATATAGCAGGACCTTGAGTCCTTAGTCCGATTTAAATAAAAATTTACACACACGTTGCTAGTTGCATGTGTATCAGCATGACCCCTCTTTGTAATTTTGTGGGCATTATTGAAGCTAAAATTATATTTTTCAATTTCAGGACACATGGGTAGGCGTGTCCTAGGGCCGATTTTTCCAAAAATTCTTATTTTTCTTAACTAAGCTATTTTATGCTAGTGTACCAAATTTCAAAAATATCTGACCACTCCTTCTATTTTTGTCCCTTCGTTATATGGGAACGAAGCATAGTGCGTCCGAGCCAGCCGTGGCGGTCAATTGCCAGAAGTTATATTTAAATTATAATGCCAGATGATTATCTTTCGTATAAAGTAAATTTCAAAAAAATTCATCTTTGTTTTATTACATTTCTATACCTCTTTAAAAACCACACTTTATATCTACCATCGCAAAAAAATGCTTAAGCTGTTCGAATGTGTTGTGTACACAGTTTCAAAAATGGCTATATAACTATAAACCTAAATTTGTTATTGCCAAAAAAAAACAGTTTTTGGAATTTTTTTATATTTAATTTTTGGGCTTAAAAACTATTTTTTCTTAAGTTTTTTTAGCTTCAAAATTGTCTTTTCAGATGTTTATCGCTTTAAATCCCTTTTTCCGCAAAATTTGTTACTTTTTATTTTAAAAAAGGGTAATTTTTGTACCACTTTTCCGGTTTTGCTATTTTTTATTTTTTCCAATATTTTTTCCCATAAACTCAATGGATTTTGTCATTTCTTGTCTCCTCTAGTTATTTCGTTTGCAATTCGTCGAAAAAAATTCTGGGACCCCTTAAGCTACAGAGATCAGGGTGTCCCTTAAAAACAGATATGTCATTACACCCACAGTTTTATTAAAAATGGCTCCAAATGGGACAAATCGATTTTTTTTTTTGCGAAAGAGTTAACCCCTGCCAAATTTGGGTCGAAAATTGACCATTTGTGAAAAAAATGTATTTTTTACGAATTCCCAAAATTCAAAATTTTGTAAAATTAAATTTTTCAAACTTTTTTATTATATTATTATACTCCAAATTATTCAAATATTGAATTCGGACTTAATTGGATATCATTAACCCACTTAAGCATTTAATCAAAAATGACTCACGAATTTGCCAAAACATATGTTTTTAATATTAAATTTAAAGATTTTTTTAAATGTCTAATTTGAAGATGTCGATTGCTATTTTGTAATTAAAAAATAATAAAATGAAAAATTATAGTTTGTGTCTGTGTGTGGAGAGATTCCGTTTCAGGACATTTTGTGAAAAATAATTATTTTGAGAATTTTGTATGTACCGTTGATCTCTAAAAATTGCATTTTCATACAAAATTCTTAAACCAAACATACAGGTACCATGAAATGTAAAATCTAATAGGAAAACCATCAACTAAAATATGTTGTGTTTAAATATTAATATACATGCCGGATTGCCAATTTGATCCCAGCAGTGGTAACATTAGCAGTTGGACTGGCAACCCCGCCAAATAAAAAGCTTTAAGATGTAAATCTGTTGCCTAAACTTCATAAGTTTCTTGTAGGTGGTGGACTAGACTGACTAGACTAGACTAGACTAGACTCTAGCGTTGATCGTCACAAGATTTTTTTTAATCTTTCTCTTACATTTATTAACAATTATTATTTTATATTTAATAGCATTTTGAATGTCCCTTTTTCCACCCCTGCGTCTGTATAATATGATAAAATTCGGATTAATATTTAATATAAAGGGTCCGCCATCTAAGGTTTTTTTTTCAACTAGTGCTAATTTCGTGAATGGTAACACTTAGCTCATGTTTGATTTGACAGATAATTAGTTTTATCCTTCCGCTGAACGAATATGGTCCGTATGTTCGTTATCTTGTGAAAAAAGTGAAAGAAACTGGCATCCTCATCGATAAACCAAAGCGTGAAAAGCCAAATACAGTGCGTACACCCGAGAATATTGCTGCTGTGGCAGAAAGTGTGCGTGAAGCGCCATCAACATCAATTCACCGTCGTTCTCAACAATTGAACATTTCGGAGACATCATTGAGACGAATTTTGCATAAAGACCTTGGTATGACGCCATACAAAGTCCAATTGGTTCAGGAGTTCAAAAAAAAAAAGTTCTTTGGCGGACCCTTTATATCAAATTGAGATTATCGACAAAAAACAAGCATTTACATGAAATTCCTTGCCCTAGTAATGACAATTTACCATATATCGCGAATTTTTTTTCTTTTCTTTTCTTTAATTTGATTTATTTTTAACTTAATGGTTGGAGGATATTTTTTGTAGCTCTCTATATATTTTATGAATCTGGTAAATATCATAAATCCTCAATTCTTAAATTTCGACCCACTCTAGTAAACATGTAAAAACGGACGATAGATCACAAATATACATCCCCACATGTTCATTCTGATAATTTTATGTACTCATAAGAAAATGTGCATAAACAAATAGTATTCAAGTTCATTGCCGGAAAATTGTATTCCTTATATGGTAGGTACAAACAGAACCTTAAAGGAATTAATTCTTTTATTCACTTTTAAAATTTGAATTAAATTTTATCTAAATAACATTATTCGCAAACATTCACTACGAATTTATTCAAATTCAAAAATTCATCAACTGTACATCATCTTGAAAAATCTGAACGATCGGATCATGAATTTTTTAAATACAAAAAGTCGAAAATATGCCAAAATTTATTACATTTTTACTCAAAGCATAAGAAATGACCAGATTTTATTCAAATACTACTACACTTGCAAAAATTATAATGTCAGGGTTGCTAAAGGACAATTTAAAAACCTGAATATTTTTCCAAAAAATTTTCCAAAATCGGTTGAATTAAAAAAAAAATACAATTTCATATATTTTCGAATCAAGATTTGTCCATAAAATTACACAACATTAAATTTTTTAAAATATCTACAATTTGTATAAGTTTCAACTTTGGTTGCTAATATTTTTTGCACTAGAGCGCGTTTTAAGGCAAAACAAAAAAAAAGCGAAAACATTTCTCAATGATGCATTGCTCTTAATATCTTATCTTCAAAGTTTGGTTAACAAATGTCCAGCGAATCTATGACGTGCTCTTAATGAGTTTATGGATCTGCTTTCTGGCAGAACTGATTTTAAAAAACCATAACAAGATCTTTTACAAAATTAATAAAAAAAAAAATTTATTTTACCTATATTTAAACAGATTCGAATTTATGAAAAAAAATAATAATTCAAGTTGCTTGAATTAATTCTTAGGCAGTGGCTTATGAACATTTTGAAAAACTAAATTTTAGTTTAGCATAATTAAATTAAAATTTAATAAATTCTTTTGAAGCTCTGTACACAACATATGTACATTAGAGCGACTCACCAAAAAAGGTGCTCGATGTACCCTCCTAAAAATGAACCTTGGACTTTTTTAAGATGACATTTAAAATATTTCTGCTCCAGCTTTGACCTCTCGTGAGCTGGACCATTTTGAAAATGGGTCTATTTTTGTCTGTTTTGTTAATTTGAGAATCTGTTTCCTTACCAACATATACAATATGGGTATCATAAGAAGGGTTTTTTTAAGACGTGTCCAACTGTATATACAATTTGTCCAAGGACGATCGATCATCCATGTCCTTTTTTTAAGGATATTCTGTAAAAAAAACCGTTTTTGAATTTTTTGTTCAAGGTTGTTTGTAATAAAAATGCCAAATTAACATATTTTAATCTTTATTCGATTTAATTAAATACGGGTCTCAGCTTTTTTTGAAATTTGTGCTAGTTCGCGTTTTGACAAAAATGCAATGGGGTGGTAACTCTTCGTTTTAAATAGGACAATATGTAACTCTAATATGATAGCGGATTTAGTTTCTAGATCATTTATGGATGAATAAGACTAAAGAAAGAAAAAAAAAATTATCCACGACTTTTTGGCGGCATATTCTTTTTTAATTTGCGAAAAAAATATGCCGCCAAAAAGTCGTGGAGCATTTTTTTTTTTTTTTTTTTAGTCCTATTTTCATCCATACATGATCTAGAAACTAAATTCGCTATCATATTAGAGTTACCACAAAATTGCATTTATATATATTCCAGAGGACCGTGTAAAATGCATCTAATTTGCAAAAATCTAAATTATTTACATACAAAGATGATGTACTTGGCAAAAGAAAAAATTTGATACCCATATTGCCCTATTTAAAACGAAGAGTTACCACCCTATTGCATTTTTGTCAAAACGCGAACTAGCACGAATTTCAAAAAAGCTGAGACCCGTATTTAATTAAATCGACTAAAGATTAAAATATGTTAATTTGGCATTTTTATTACAAACAACCCCGAACAAAAAATTCAAAAACATTTTTTTTTACAGAATATCCTTAAAAAAAGGACATGGATGATCCTTCTTAGACAAATTGTATATACAGTTGAACGCGCCTTAAAAAAACCTTTCTTACGATACCCACATTGTATATGTTGGTAAGGAAACAGATTCTAAAATTAACAAAACATGCAAAAATGGACCCTTTTTCAAAATGGTCCAGCTAACGAGAGGTCAAAGCTAGAGCCGAAATATTTTAGATGTCATCATAAAAAATACCAATGTTCATTTTGAGGGGGGTACACCTTGCACGAATTTCGCTTCCATACAACTTGAGTCGCTCTAATGTACATAAAGTAGATAGATACATTAGTTATTAGATGAGAACATGCGTACATTAAATTAAGGAGGGTCGTTTCAGAAAAAAATATTTCGTAACCAACTGAAAACAAACGTTGGCATTTTCTAAGAATATTGCCGAAATATATCGTGTTTTGCGATAACCGTAGAGAGCTGGAGCATTTTTAAAAAAGGTCCACTTTTAAGTTTTTTGCAAAATATAATATTGTTCGTTGCAAGAAACTGCATACAAAACGGGTATACAATGAAAAAGATCTTCTGAAGACGCCTCTAAAAAAAATAAGTGCAAAAAATATACACATTTTTTAAAATGGTCCAGCTCACTAACCGTTATTGCAAAAAATTAAAAATATTTTGGGAATCATCATAAAAATGTCAAAGTTCATTTTTGTTGTGTTTCGACTCACTTTAGCGTACAAATGTACGTACACTCAAAAAACTATGTTGAAAAAATTTAATAAAGGGTGTTTTTTATACAAGTATAGGAATTCAAGTTGGCTACAATTTTTTTTACTGGCGGCCATTTTGTCAGCTGTCAAGTGATTTATGTTTTGTTTGGTTTGGCATTTCAACATGAATAGACAGACGCCTGAACAACGCTTCCAAATTGTGCAAATTTATTTTGAAAATCATGATTCTGTTTGAAATACGTATCGCGAACTACGTCCATTTTACGGTCAACATAATCGTCCATCAGAGCATTTAATTCGATTAACTGAAACTAAAACTGACGTATTTGGAGTTATGATAATTTTCAAGTGTATGTTGAGACACCGCTATATCCAGAAGAACTGACTGTTTGGTGTGCTTTATGGGCTGGTGGAATCATTGGTCCGTACTTCTTTAAAAACGATGCTGGTCTGAACGTTACAGTCTAGCCAGCCATGCCGGCAGTCATTTTGTGACTGTGTGTTATCAATTTGAGACTCTTCATTGTGTTGCAGGCACAGTTGATTATTTTACGCAGGCCCAGTTGATTATTTTTTTAAATTTGCTAAAAAAAATTATGCCGCAAAAAAAAGAGCGTAGTAGAATTAGTTCCTTTAAGACCAATTGTTATCCTTACATCAACTAGAAATTCTATCGGCTTACAGATTGGATTAATTAAAAATGTTTGTCAAAATTTGGTGGAAAATGCATTCAATTTTCAAAATTTTAAATTATTTCTACACATCGATGATACGCTTGACTGAAAACATAAGTTAATACCAATATTCAACTGATTGGAACATATTTTTCCATTTTTGCTAAAAAGCGAAATAGTTCAAATTTCGAAAAAAGCCAAAACACGTATTTACTTAAATCGACCAAAGGTTGAAATGTGTTAGACTAGGTTCACACACGGCAATTATAATTGCGCAATTCTTGAGTTTATAGAAGAGGGAGGGAAAGAGAATGATAGGGGGTACAGAATTGCCCGTACTCCAATTCCGTTTTGTTTTGTCATTCGCAATTTTCAATACTGCAGGTTGATATACGAAAACTGCTGAAACAAACTTTTCCTGTGTGAACACAAGAGCAAGTTCAAAGGAGAATTGAAGAAGAATTGGGCAATTATAATTGCCGTGTGTGAACCAGGAATTAGTTTGACATTTATATCACAAAAATCTCCGTAGAAAAAAACTTATAAATCCTTTTCTTTAAAGAATGTCGCTGTCAAAAGGATATGTCTGGACACGCTTTGGAATGTTTTAAATACCGCTGGAAGCACCTTTCAAATGATACTAACATTGTACACTTTGTTAAATTACAAAAATCTTTGAAAAACTGAAAAAATAACCTTTTTAACCCTTGATGGCACGGCACATTTTATTTTGCATACACTAACAAGTGAGGTATCCTGACCCGGACCGGCAGATCTTACTGAACTTCGGATATGTTGTAGAGAATACAAATTTAAGGATCCCGTGCTTTGTTTTAGCTGTCCAATGTCAAGTTTAGGCGTTACTAAGTGGGGTCAAAAATTACCCTATTTTACATGTTTTCAGTTTATTTCGTCCTATTAGAAGTAACTATAGACGAATTTGGTATCAAATGAAAAGTTTTTTGATGTACACTGATGTACGAATTAAGCCCAACGAAAAATGTGTTTTGTGTCACATTAAATCTGGCGTTTTATTAAAGAATTTTAGTTGTATTAATCTAAAAATAATGCATAGCAATGCCAATTTCATTTAATCGAGGTGGCGTCTGTTATTAATTAAAAATAACATAAAAATAATCTCGATGTATATAAAAACAAAAAACTAATAAAACTGTTAAAATAAAATTATACTTGAGTTAGAGTAAAAACTAAAAATTTTTTATATAAAATTGTTGGTCTTCAAAATTTAGTAACGTCATGGTGCTTGTTAGGAAAATACAATAGCCATGTGTTTGATTACTAAGAACACAAGAGTGGAGCAAAATTGAAGATTCATAAGTTTTTTGTTAAAACTGTTGCTATTCTGGAGGCTCTAGCTTTTCTAAAGCTTCGGGTTCTGATGAGATCTTCAGCCAGATCGAAATAAAGGGAGTTTTTTATAGAGGTATAAACTTTGAAATGGAATAAAATAAAGATGATTTTTTTAAATTGCCATGAATGTTCTGGCATTATAATTAAAATATGACTTCTGCAATATGACCGCCTCTGCTTATGAAAATCCCAATACGTATTTCAAACAGAACCATAATTTTCAAAATAAATTTGCACAGTTTGGAAGCTTCAGTCAATTCTTGTTGAAATGCGAAAACAAACTAAACATAAATCACTTGACAGCTGACAAAATGGCCGCCAGTTAAAAAAAAAAAAACAAAAAACTAATAAAAATGTAATTTACTTTAAAACTGTAATTAACTTTAACTTGAGTTGCCCAGATTTAATATAGTAAAAAAATACGAAAAAATGTCAAACAAACGAAAACAGTACACTCAAAAAGAAAAGTTTGTAAAGTCAGCAAAAAAATTTTGCTGATTCAGCAAAATTTTAGTCAGGAGGGTGCTAGCAAAAAAATTGCTAATGTCAGCAAAATCTTTTGCTGAAAATCAGCGAGCTGATTTTTAGCAACAAAATTAGTAGATTCAGCAAAAGCTTTGCTAACACTTAGTAGATTAGAAATAAAAAAGCCTTGCTAAAAATTAATAAATTTTTTGCTGAATTTTAGTAGACTGAAAAAAAGCAAAAAATTTTTAGAAAAATTGTAATTTAGTTAATTTATTTGCTGAAAATCATAAAACATATTTTTGTGATTCTTTTAAAAATAATTTACTATAATAACGAAATATAAAAATTTTCATTTTCCCACATTGACGACATGAATTAATTTAATATCTGAAAATATATATAAATAATTAAATATAACATAAACAAAATTATCTTTCGACTACTTACATCAATGGTTGTCTAAATGATGCTATCTTTTAAAGGACGCAACTGCCGAAGATAATTATAGAAACGAAACGAAAAAATAAACAAAAACAAACGAAACGAAAAAAACAACTCTTTTTTTTGCAATAAGAAAAAGGAACCATAAAAATCTACCTAAAATGTGTGTCTTTGTCTTTCGCTTTACTCTGTCTACATGTCTGTATATGTTTGTTTGTTTGCATTTTGACCACACTAGATTATAAATCTATAAAC
>JAEKOY010000421.1:0-25000 GCA_021234595.1 Delia radicum
ACATTACCATGATTTTCAAAGTAATGTCGCAATATTTCTCATATTCGTTCAGCGGAAGGATAAAACTAATTATCTGTCATCGCAATGATGACATTTTTTTTATTAAATTGACTCCGATTCGTCATTTATGTGATGCCGATGTCTCATCCCATTGATGACACAATTTAAGTTTTCGACCCTGATGACAATTTGGTTAAGTGATGTTAAGGCTGACATCACCGTGATGACAAGTGTCATGGGGTCAAAAACGAAGACATTTGTCATAGAACTGATGTCAAAATACATTAGGGTTATGACGGTTTTTCTATCAGTGTAGTCTTTAAAATTAAATAATTCCAAATAAAATTTGTGCCAAAACTTGATAAGCCACATTGACGTAATAAATGGTTTTTACACTCTTCTAGACTTCCACTGACGGATATGCAATAGAAGACACATACTGTCACTTATTACAAGCATTTATAGCTCGAACATCTTGCTTAACAGCTGCCTAGAAGTCATTGAAAACCATTTCTTTAAAATCAATGTGGCTTATCATGTTTTTGCAGAAATTTTATTTAAGATTTTCTTATTTTTAAGAAAAAGTCGCTGTTTCTCTGAACTTTTATATTCTAGATACTTGTAATAAGTGCCAAGAGGTGTCTTCTATTACATGTCCATCGCTTTAAGACTATAAGGCAGTGTAACCCATTTTTTCAAATCCACGTGGCTTATCAAGTTATTGCAGAAATTCTCTTTAAAGATTTTTTTATTTTGAGGAAATAGTTGCTATTTTGCAGGATTTTCGAGCAACAGATACTTGTAATAAGTACAAAAATATCTTTGCATTTATTACAAGTTTCTACAGCACTAAATGCCTGAAATACAGATATCATTTCTTTAAAATTAAAAAATTCTAAATAAAATTTCTGCAAAAACTTGATAAGCCACATTGACTTAATAAAATGGTTTTTACTGTTTTCCGAAGAAGGTCATGTAATAGAAGACACATTTTGGCACTTTTTACAAGTATCAAGTATCAAGAAAGAGCATCTAATTTGCTACCATTTTTCAGACTATGAACTTATTTACTTATCTTTGTGCAATAACTTGATAATCCACACTTTTTTTTTTGTAAAAAAAGCAGTTTCCGATTATTTTTATCATCCATGAACGGGTCTGTGATGGGAGCCTTCCTTAAGCACCTATTATGTATGCTTACAGTCTGGTTTAGTTAAAGCCTTATTTTCTACATCAGGGGTGCCCACGGCCTATGCGCTTGGTACTCATTTGTTTTTGTAAAAACACTTAGCTATAGACTGTGTGTTTTAATACACATATAGAGCGCTCAGCACTAGCAATACGAAATACACAAACAACTTTGTCTTATTAGTTTTTTTGTCGTTCTTCACTTTATACACGCAAGCGCAAAGCAACAACACTTTCGTATGCTTTGCTGGTAAACATTGAAATATTTTTTTCTTTTTCTTTGTATGCATTGGTTTTTACAACAAAAAATGTTGAATAAAAATTAGTTTTTCTTTAAATGTATTGGTGTTTGCTCTTCCATAAGGAACTTTTGGGCACTCCTGTTCTACATTGTTTTTAAACTTTGAAGGCGATTATTTCATTATTTTAATTTTGTGACTTATCAAGTTTTTGCACTAAGCCCTTCAATTGATCATTTTACACCAGAATGGACATCTTTTAAACGCAGGTGTTAAAGTATTAGTCTCCCTATTTAGGAAATGCTAAAAATAAAAAAAAAAAAATAAATTGCGTTAGTGAACTTAATTTTTGCACCGTTGCAATTCATTAATCTTATTCTTAAGTAATTGTTTCCAAATGGCAATTTCAGTAGTATCTTCCTGAAATAAGAAACGACAGTTGTTTGTGTAGTAATCATAAGTGGATTTTAACTGAAATTAAGCTGTACTCCTTTTTATATAATTAAGTTTTCATTTTGTTTTTGAGTTGTTGCTAAAATTGTGTCAAGAAAACTTAAGGGATTCACTTTTCCTTTTTTCAAGAATAAAACAAATTAGTTTTATTAAAAAAAAGCTAATAATTAAAATTTTATAAATTAACCACCCATCACTATTATGTCAGTTATGTTAAAAAGCAACAACTTTTGTAACAGTTGTTTTAAGCAGTTATTTAAGTATTTTAAAAAAAAACAACTACCAAATCAGTAGTTTTGCAGTAAACAGATATAATAGTTTGCAAATAATAATTAGAAAATTGCATTATATCTCCAATGCATAAAAACGTTATAACTGTAGTACTGTTTGGTGTAGGATGTAGGAAATACAAGTTTTTATTAAAAAAACGAAAAAATAACTGTTAAAAACACAGTAGATTTCATCTTATATTTTACATTTGTTTCAAAAAGGTTTGTAGTAACATATTTACAAGTTACTTTTATTACATTGTGAGTTATTTTTACGATATCGTTAGTTATTTTTACTGCATTTGCTTATCAGCAGTTAAAAATAACTACATTTTTAATTAATTTAACGGTTATTACCCCTGTCGCCTTTTAGGTGAATTAACACTTTTTTTAGCTATCAGTTTTAGTAGATTCTATGGTCAAACATTTTTAAGTGTGTTTTTAAAAAATATTTGCAAAAATAACTTACTTTTTTGAATAATCATTTTAAATTTGGAAATTCTTGCCGAAACCTTGATCCCTTAAAATGGCTTTAAATTGAATATAACAGCATGAGTTTTATATTAAGCTCACGCATACTTGACGGTAATTCTTTAAAACCATTAAAAAAATTAATGTTCATTTCAATGTTACTTTTAAAAGATTATAAAATTAACAATTTATCCACATATTTTTCGATTCCGCAAAGAATTAAATTTTTTTTCAAATTATATATTTTTTTTTTTCTTTATTTGCCAATTCGTTTTCCGAATTTTAGCGACCAATACAATTAAAGTAGATTATATTACATTGCATGATAAATAATTTCATAAATTTATCATAATTTCTGCAAAAGCGTCCCTATTTCTCGCCTCGCTCAGGAGATTCCCCACATCTCGGATACCAGTCCATTCTTGTATGTTATTAAGCCACGTAGTTTCTTTCTTCCTCTAGTAGGTCTACCTTTAATATTAGATTTCGTAATGGTTTGTAGAAGCTTATATTTTGGGTTTCTCATAATGTGACCCAACTATGCCGTTTTTCTTATCTTTATAGTGGCTAAGAGCTCTCTATCGCGGTGTACTTGCCTTACTACTTTGTTGTTAGATATAAAGTGGGTCCATGGTATTTTCAGTATTCGTCGGTAGATCCACATTTCGAACGCTTCCAGTCTTTTTACGTCAACTGCTTTAATAGTCCACACCTCCGTTGCATATAGGAGTACTGACCATACATATGTTTTGACGAATCTAAGTTTTGTTTCAAGGTTAATGTCATGACTTTTAAGAACTTTCTTATATTTAAAAAATGCTTCTCTTGTCATTTCAATACGGCATCTTATTTCTTTTGAACCGTCCCACTGGTCATTGATTGTAACCCCCAGATACTTAAAGCTCTGTACTTTATCGACATATGAGTTTCGTATTCTTAAGGTGGTTATGTTGTGGTCACTTTTTCTGCTTACAATCATATATTTCGTTTTTCGGATATTTATCTTCAGGCCATATGCTTCACTGTATGTCGTCAGTTTGTTAACTAGATCTTGAAATCCAGACATGCTATCAGCCAGTAAGGTGGTGTCATCGGCATATCGAATATTATTGAGGAACATGCCGTTCATATATATTCCTTTCCGTACATTACATATGGATTCCTGAAAGATTCTTTCAGAGTAGATATTAAATAATAATGGGGACAATATACAGCCTTGTCTGACTCCTCTGGAAATTTCTATATTTTCTGTCAGGTCTCCGTTGACGTCAACTTGTGCTGTCTGATGCCAATACAGACTCCTAATTATATTTATTGTTTTTTAAAAAACCTAGCCGATGAAAAAATTTGCTATATACTCATATACAGTTTGATATCATTATATATGCTTATTTGTGTGTCAATATATTGCGATATATGTTCATATCTTATATTTAGTTTATGAAATTTTTTTAATATGGAGTAATATATTAAAATATCCCGAGTAAAAAAATTATATATAATGTAAGTTTATTCTTTAATATAAAAATATATGATCATATAAAATAGCATATGTATCAATATTTATTTGTAAAGGGTGTTTTTTATACAGGTATAGAACTTTAAGTTGCCAACACTTTTTTAACTGGCGGCCATTTTGTTAGCTGTCAAGTGATTTAATTTAATTTAATTTATTTCAAAAAAACCAACCGAGCCCTTCGGGCCATATATAGTTGGTAGACCAACATTAACAATCAACTTCATTATGTAACTTAAAACTATAAAACCTTAAATATCCTATTTTCTAACAATATAAAACAGTTTGTATATAGCAAGTTTAACTTACAAAAATTTAAGAAAAAAGTTTAAAAAGAATTATTAAAGAATAAAGAATATGGCATAAATTCACATGACAAAAAGTATTGCAGTTTAGAGAATTTTGAAAATTTTTGGGAATTTTTAAAAAATTTTTGGGAATTTCTGAAAATTTTTGCACATCAAATATCATTTACAGAAGCATATTCTACAAGTTTACACTTGAATGTTTTTAAAGATAGATCAAAAGATCTAAGTGGTAAGGGTAAATGGTTCCAACACTTAGCTACACGAACATGAAATGATCGTTCATGAATAATATAATTTCTAATGGGATATAAAAGTTGAGGGTTTCTTTCAGTGTTCAAGAGAATAAAATGTCTATGTACATATTCAGGGCAATTAGAGAGCATGACTTTATGATAGAATAATAGCAATCGAATTCGAACAAAATTTTTAAAACTGCATCCCAAAAAATCAGAAATATGCCTCGAAACATGATCATATGGCTTCAATTTGTAAACAAAACGTATTATTTTATTAAACAGTAAATTACATTTATTGAAGTCATCGACACTACACCCAGAAAAAACTTCAATACAGTATAATAAGTTGGACATTAATAATGAATGTGCTATGCGTTTTCTAATAGAAAGTGGCAAATAAAGATTTAGGGCATATAATCTACGCAGGGTAAAATTTATTTTGGAACTTAACCAGGTTATATGTCGACCGAACTCTAGATTGTTATCTATTAAAACACCTAGACATCTCATAACTTCAACGAATTCAATAAGCTCGCCATTAATCGTAATAGATACATCCACTTCAGAGTTATGTGGTTTAAAAAGCATAGCTTTTGTCTTGGTAGAGTTTATATTCAAATTACAATTTAACATCCAGGCAGAAATATTAGATAAAAACAAATTTATGTCATATTCGAAAACATCAATGAGCTGAAGATGGCCCGAAAAAAGAAGTTGTATATCATCCGCAAAGACAAAAGCATCACACTCAAAACCATGAAGTACGTTAAAAAAGTCGTTCATATATAACATAAAAAGTAAAGGCCCTATAACTGAGCCCTGTGGTACTCCACTGGTTACATCTAAACACTCCGAATTCGAGTCATTACAATTAACAAACTGACGTCGTCCAGACAAATAAGAAAAAATTAATTTGCAAGAAGAATAAGAGAAACCGAAATAATTGCATAGCTTATTTATTAAGATCGCATGACTAATACTATCAAAGGCTTTAGACAAATCTAGAGATAACAACACTCCCACATTATCCTTATCCACAATACGTCTAATAGAGTCCGTGAGTCCAATTAAAAGCGAAGTCGTGCTATATCCTGTACGAAAACCTGATTGTAAAGAATTAAGCAAGTTATTCTCGTTCAAAAACATCATAACCTGATCCTTAATAACGTGCTCAACAATTTTAGACAAGACGGGAACCAACGAAATTGGTCTAAACTCGTGACGAGAATCCTTCTTCTTAATAGGGATTACCTTAGCAATTTTCCAATCAGAAGGAAATTTGGAATTAGTAAAAATATTATTTATTAAATACAAAAGTTGCCTATGAATAAAAGGAAAAATTATTTTGATAAATTTTAGAGGTAAATCATCAGAACCGGAAGCATTAGACTTGATTTTGGAAAGAGCAATACGCATATCTTCAAAATCAATGTTACGAAATGAGAAACCGTCAACACAAAAATTTAAATTTGAATCAAAGGGGTCGAATGAATCAACTGATCTGTTATGCGAAAACTCCATGTTTAACTCATCCGGATTCAAATCATCTACAGAGTCAACTGTATTTAAACACCCATTGGATCTTAACATCTTCCACATCCCGCTCGTATCAAGATTTTTAAATTTATTCGTATGAGCCATACGCTTAGCATTTCTAATCACTGTCTTGGATCGATTACGAGCTTTACAATAAGATCTCCAATTTTCTCGTGAGGGTACTCTGAGATATTCTTTAAATGCCAAATCTCTAAGTGACAGATGATAATTTATCAGTGGCGTATTAAACCAACTTTCATTAGCCGGTGCAATCCTAAATCTTTTTATAGGGACCAAAGAGTGTAAATGGTTTATACAAGCCATTAAGCTTGAAAGTTGGTTATCAATATTAGGATTATCATAGAAACTAGTAAAATCGAAATGAAGAACATGCTGTTGCAGCATATTTAAATCTAGATTATTATAATCCCTGAATTCAACAAATTCTTCATTCGATATCAAGGGTACACTAACACTGATATACAGGAATGAATGATGGGAAATAGCCGGACACTGCATTTGACCAGATATTTGAATTGAAACGGACGGACTTAAAATAAAAAAATCAAGCAAAGATGTAGATAGCCCAGAAGCATAATGAGTAGGCAGGTTGTTATGATGATAAGTCAAACCTAAACGCTGACATGTCGAAAGTACAAGCTGTGAATTATTTATATTAAAAAGGTTCAAGTTAAAATCACCCATAACCACGATATTCTGGTATTTTACCAATAAATCTCCTAAACGATCCTCCATAACACTAATGTCACCATATGGAAGATAAACGACTCCTAATAACCATTTCGATCCTACACAACTAATCTCAATAAATATAGATTCAAAAATTCCAAAATCCGTAGATTTAAATACTATCCTGCATTTTAAATTATTCGAAACATATATCCCAACACCACCGGCCCTACGCCCTAAACTAGTGACATCATTAGAGGCAGCCGCAGGAACAGGCTCATTGCGACCAGGTCTATCACATCTATAAAAAGTGTATCCAGGGATAGACACAACATTAGACGATATGGAGGATTTAAACCATGTTTCACTAACTCCCACTACATCAAGTATACGCTCCTGAAGTATATGTCGTATTTCATCCAATTTTGAAGACCTAGATGATGTGCAAAAACTTTGGCAATTAAAATGGCCAATCTTCAAATTTCCTAAGGAATTGCCTAAACTAGATTGGAAATACCTATTATCATGTGCCACTGGACCTAAATTAAGATCAAATGCCATATTGTTAAAATAAATATAAAATAGATATATAAAAATAGAAAAAAAAAAAATTGTTTTTAAATTGTATAGAAAAAAAACAAATAATACTATAGAAAAAAATAAATAAATGTACTAAGAACTTTGTTTACAACTGGTGCTATGACTCTTCAAATGAAATCCACTTAGAATTATTCTATAACTTGTTTTAGCATTTCAACATGAATAGACTGACGCCTGAACAACGCTTCCAAATTGTGCAAATTTATTTTGAAAATCATAATTCTCTTTTCATAAGCGAATTTAGTTTAGCGATGAAGCTCACTTTTGCATAAATGGATACGCCAATAAACAAAACTGCCGTATTTGGAGTGATGATAATCCTCAAGTGTATGTTGAGACACCATTACATCCAGATAAACTGACTGTTTGGTGTGTTTTATGGGATGGTGGAATCATTGGTCCGTACTGCTATAAAAACGATGCTGGTCAGAACGTTACCGTCAATGGTAACAGCTATAGAGCCATGATTACAGACTTTTTCGTTCGTCAATTAAACAACCATGATGTGCAGGAGCTGTGGTTTCAACAAGACGACGCAACATGTCACACAGCTCGTGCCACAATTGATTTATTGAAGGAAACGTTTGGTAACCGCATAGTTTCACGTTTCGGACCCGTGAATTGGCCTCCAAGATCGTGCGATTTAACGCCGCTGGACTATTTTCTGTGGGGATATGTGAAGTGGCTAGTCTACGCCGATAAGCCCGAAACGATTGACCACTTGGAGAACAACATTGGACGTTTTATTGACAATATACAGCCACAAATTTTGGAAAAAGTCATCGAAAAGTTCACCTCTAGATTAGACTACGTCCGAGCCAGCCGTGGCGGTCGTATGCCAGAAGTCATATTTAAATTATAATGATCCTGTTTTGTGGTTTACAAAACAGTTGTTTTGAACAATCTGAAATTGCTGAAATACGCTATAGGGAGGTTTATATTTCAAAAACAAATATCGTATTGATCCATTAATTTAATAACAATGACAAAATTTACAAAAAAAAAACACAAAATCACAAATATTTGAGTGCAAAATGCTTTCGTTTTAGACTAGGTTTTTCGATATTTTTTATTAATTAAGTTTTTCAAAAAGTTAACACAAAATAAATTTTTTGACGGCAGAACAGTGAGCTTTTTTTGCTGATAAATTTATCACTCGTGTTTACCACAGTTTTTAGTGTGGTATTTCGCCACAGCGTGGTTAATTTTAGTGCAATACATTTTGTTGTTGGTTCTGGTAAATTGTGATAAATTTATCAAACCTACAACATAAACCAGATCTACAAGGGTTATTTACTACCAAGAATGAATACCGCTATTGTTTGCTTTTTGTAACGAGCAAGTGGTACAAATTTCATTGCAAAAAAAAAGCTTGTAACGAGCAAGTGGAACAAATTTCATTGCAAAAAAAAGCTAAGTCCGGTTTGAGGGTTAAGTTATTCAGGTAATATCGATAATTTTAGCTCCATAATGCCCGAATTCAAATGACTAGGTAGTTTTTGATCAAGCGTTGGGAAAATATATATGTATTTTATTTACAGCGATTATTTTTTCTGATTTTGTCAAGAGTATTTCGGAAACGCGTATTGTAAGGGTAACGCTATTTCATCTATTTCGATAAAGGTAGTTTAGCTATAACGATATTTTAGTTATTTCTGTAACGGTATTTTAAAGATAGCGGTATTTCAGTTATATCGGTATCGGTATTTTACAGATAACGGTTTTTCAATTTGTTCGGTATCGGTATTTTAGGGATAACGATAGTTAGTTGAAAGGATTTTGAATCGATAACGGTATTTAAGCGGTATTGCTTACAAACTATGGGGTTTTCTGAAAAACTGTTTTCTTTTGTAAAAGAAAATGTTCGGCTAAGCCGAATTTAATCGATTTTATTCCTTTAACTTTAATTTAAAATGAAGATATTTTCTCTAATATTTCCAAATGACAAACTGCTTTTCACAATTTGTTAAATAAGTTTTGGGACTTTAGCACATTTAATTACTATAAATGCAATTAATGTTTATCCCGATGAAAATAAATTTAAATAACAAATATGCAGGTGCTTGTGCAAATTTAAATGTAACTGACACTAATAGAAAACATATGATTTTCTATTGTTGATTTACTTGAATAAACGTCACTACATTGCTAGGTCTGTCAAAAAAACAGAGTAATATTTGGAAGATGACAAAGCCAATTGTGACAATTTTTTGTTGTTGTTTTTGTTTTTTTCTTTGATATTTTAAATTTTGAATCTCGCTCCTAGAGGAGGACAAGAAATTCTCATTGAGTTTGTGATTTAACATAACAAATATCTCTAGAAATTCTAATAACAAAGTCCCCTGTAGATTTCCTTAGGCAGGAATGAAATCCGGATAGGGACACGCCTACATCAGATTGCTTTTCACAATTTGTTAAATAAGTTTTGGGACTTTAGCACATTTAATTACTATAAACTGAATTATAATTTATGTGATATTTATTATTAAATGTATTTATATGACAAAAAATATTGTTAACAAAAAGTTTATAAATAAACTTTTGCTGTATTTAATTTTTTATTTTATAATTTAAAATTAAATTAAATTAAAGCTCACTTATCTGTGTTATTTTCAGAGCAACTACAAATATGTATGTAAAATTAGCTTAAAAATATGAAAGTATGAACTTAAAAAATTAGTTGTATAAACTTAAGATAAAAAAAAAAAAAATGTTTTATCATTCTTATTTAAATAAAAAAAAATAACATTAAAAATATAGCATTATTTGGGATAGATAGTCTGGTGTGTGATAAATTTCACTTTCGATCGAAATTAGAACTTCAACACTCATTATTTCGGATTTTAAATAATGTTATTAGAGTTGTGATTAATATTAGTTCATAGTTCATTTCGTTCAGTTCCTATTATTTAACTAGTTCGTTCTTTTAGTTCATATATTTCTTAGTCCAATGACTAATTGATTAACTTGATGGTTACACGATCAAGTTTGCCTATCAAGTTTTAATACACTCACACTTTTTTACCAACATACTCACACTTTTTAAAATTGAAACGAACTTGCTTCAGATTTCTCTTTCAAGTGGAGTGCATCAAGTTACGTTCAAGAAAACAGCTGCTTACAATTCTTTTGAAATTGTTTTTGTTTTTCCTTTCACAAATATTGAAATTGCTTTTAACTTGCGTGCAGCCTACGTCACAGCTGTAAATTTTTACATATTTTGACAAACAGTATATGTAAAAGACTATCAAGAAAATCTTGATCGTGTGCCTGCAGGGTAATTGAAAAAATTGTCGAACAAACATATGAACTAAAATGAACGAACTAGTTTAATAAATGGAAATGAAGCAAAGGAACTATGAACTATTAAGTATAACTCTAACATCTAAATGCCACTAATTAAAATATCTGATTTAACTAAATCTATTGATATATTTTTCAGTCAAATATTTGCTTATTGAAACAAATTTTAAACGATTAAATTTTCAATTTCGATCGAAAGAGAAATTCATCATATACCAGAGTTTTTGATAGAAAAATGTGAAAAAAGGGAAATATTATAAAGTAATTTGGATAAAAATTTTAGAAAAATATTTATTTTTTTTTCACTAATTAGTTTTTACCAAAATGGACACCAACCTATATAACACTGACATAGATTTTCATTATTTGTGGCCTGTTGTATTAATAAATCAACTTGCTGTTGCACTGTGTAACTCGTTTGAGTTTGAAAATCTGTACCCGTTAATTTACGTTTAACCCGTTTAATAACCTTGCTAGCCTTACTATTGGTTATATCGGTATTATTATGATTTGCATTCATTAAACCGGGTATAAATTGATTGTCATAAATTTTTGTTTTAGCCGCTGTATTGCTATGCAATAAATTGTCTTCTAAGGAATTACTTAAACTACCCGTATTAGTACCAGCACCACCACCGACCATGCCACTACCTGAATTGGTGGGATTTTTAGAACGATGATTTTTAGCTTCGGTATCAAGTAAACGCCAATTAAGTAAAGGATCATAGACAAAAGCTTCTAAAACAGCCATTAAAGAATCCTTATTACGCCTCAAGACTAACATAACACTTTCGCATGTACGACGATAAGTGCCCTCAATACCGGTCACCTCCATGGCTTTAATTAGCATGCGTGTTAAGCGGAATGGTATTTTTTCGGGGAATTTTTCACGTGTCATCGCTACTTCAAAGCAATCACCAAAATCGATATGTAATATTTTACCACTCATACGATCTAACATTAAATTAGAAGGATGTCTATCGCCCAAACCTAAAATATAACCCACCATAGACATTACCGCTAAGGATCGAGTATAATTAGTACGTCTTTCAAACCATACTTCTGAGGAGGGTGACTTTAACCATAATAATTTTGCTAAATCATCACCGGGTGTTTGTTCCAGGGCATATTCAAATACTTCTACCTTTTGCATTAATGTTAAATGGTCATAATCGGGAGAAATACTCAACATAGTACGATGTTCTTGATTGAGAGGTACCTTCTTTTTATCTCTATAATCTCGTATGAGAGTATGCAAAGTATCACAGTGTGGCACCCATCCAATTAAACCGGAATTGGTACTTAATGGTATAACGGCATAGCGTTGTATAGCCAAATTTCTACGAAACGTATCGGGATCATCTAAGAGTAAAGTGTTTACCAGCGAAAATAATTGCATAACACGCTCATCTTGCCTTAAATCTTCATGACCCTTAAGCAAATACATATAATCTTTACCATTGGATCCTCTTATGCATAATTTCCTCGGTCTTTGTTTAGACGTTATAACCTGTAAATTAGTTTTTATAAAACTTATTCTAATCAATTCCTGTCCCGGATTATATGATCCTGGTACGGCCAATTCTAAATCTTTACAGGCCAATAGTTTGGGTGAAACATACGGCAATTCCAATGAGGTTAGTTGAGGCAATTGACGAGATATTTTCTGGAAAACATGATAATAAATATCCCAAGCATGATCTAAATCCATTAAGGTATTAGATGACTTATAACGTTGTGTCCATTCATAGGCCTCGGTTAACTCTCGACCATAGGCTTGAGAAAAGGAAGTTTCTTTAAGTGTCTGTGGTCCTCTTTCGAGCATAGTATGTAAAGGTTCTAAGATATCAAACATTCCCTTAATATTACGATCTCCAAAGTATAATCGAGAAGCTTCTTCTAAACCCTCATGCCATTGTTCATGCCATAATATGGCTACTCTTATAAGTTCTTCACTAATCATCATAGTCTGTTCTACCAATGTGGGAGAATGTTTACGCATTGAATCCAAAATTTTAAAGGCAGCATTTTTACGAGCCACTGAGGCAGATTTGGAAGCTACGGTTAAAGGGTATACCAAGGCTTGAGGATGATATTTACCTATATCCATTAGTAGTTGATGTATCAATTGTCCTACCAAATTACGATGGGTATCTATGCGTGCTATTAATTGGGGTATTACCTGTAGCCAGGTATTAATTTCTATCAATTTCATACCAGATAATAAAGCATCATATATCTCCGAATGATGACCATAATCAAACCATAATGTTAGCAAACGTAAAGTATCCTGTAAGGAATTACCCTTTATTAAGCTAATGGAACGGAAGAAACCATGAACAGCTGGTACGGCATATTGCTCTATTACCAATTTTTCTTTTTTCCAATAGCAAAGCGGTATTATGCAGATCCAAAGGAGATTTTATATTATCCAAGGATTGGTTTTGTGCCTGTACTACTTTAAAATTCATATAGGCATATAAATGCCAAGCCTTATACCAATTGGGATCATAGTCCGTAGCTTTCTCAAAACACTCCAAAGCTCCTTGTACCGCATCGGGTTCTAAGCCCTGTAATTTATTTTGCCAGATGGCTAAACGTAAATAACATCTGGCCAATAAACGATGATCATCTTGTTTGTATATGGTGTCAGGCATACAATTCAATTGTTGGGAATAAGTATTAACAAAACGACTTAATTGTTCATAGGCTCCCTGCATATTATCCGAAGCTGCCATGTGTTTAGTATAGGCATAGGTTACTTGCGGCAACGTATAGGGTAAAGGTTCTTTAAGATTTTCACTAGGATCGGAACCTAATAGCATTACTAAAGTCTTATGCGACTGTTGTATGGATCCCGATTTTCGACACAACGAAGCATATTTTAACCAGGTGTGTATATCATCATGGGGTCTAACCACTAAAGAATGCACTTGTATTATTCTACGCCAATCTTCGACTAATCGTTGTCCTCCTTGTAAACGTTTCCACCACATGTTCTTTAAAGGTTCGCGACGTTCGGGTATTAATTTATATTGTATTACCTCCTCCAATTCAGCCAACATTTGCACACATACCATGGCTCCATAGGCTCTTTCATAAGATTCTCCAGCCATTGAGGTAAGTTCAGTATCAAGTAAATCTCTAGTTTCATCTATTAGCCGTTGGGCCAACTCAAATTCATCATGGTGTACCGCCAAGACAGCACGATAAAAAGAACCATCTTGGGTATCTTCCGGTATACAACGTACATATTCTTGCATAGCCTCCCAGTCCTGTAAACCCCAGGCTGCTACTGCGGCCAAAGGACCAGCTTTACATTTATTTTCTTTGCCCAAAGAATCCCATTCGGATTTAGCGACCTTACTCAATTGAGACCATTCTCCTAAAGCTTCTAAACAACGCATAGACCCTAATCTAGATTCCATATCTTTAGTATCTTGTCGTAAATTACGTTGATAGTGTATTAAGGCCTGATCCCAATTATGTAATTTTTCATACCATCTTCCTTGTACCTTAAGCTCATCTTTAAAGCGGGAATTTTCGCCACCCACTGAATTACGATAGGTTGTCAATAGACCCTCGGCTGCCTCTTTTTGCTGTAATTTATTATTGATTAAAATCAAAGACTCGAAAACATGTGGATCCTTATGGGTAACAAATTCTTCTTCTTTATATCTTAAAGCCTTAGCATAAGCCCGACAAGCCATGGCTCTAGTACCCAATAATTTAGGATCTATAAGTATAGGATCTTTATCGCAATGTTCCATAAATTCAGCTAAATTTAATATGGTTTGAGTAATTTCGGGCATATCGGTAACCTGTAAGGCTTGTATTAGAGACTGTGTTAATTCATTTTTATGTTCATTCGACAATTCAGTCCAACAGGATATAAAGGCCGCATTAAAAAGATCTCGTAATAATTTATCATAATCCTCGGCTAAAACACGACAAGCTCGTAAGGCATGTGATCGGGATTCTCTTAGTAAACCTATAGATAATCGCTTTAACCATTCGACCCAATCATCTTTGGATACCCGACGATTAACCTGCCAGGCCATACATAATTGGGCGGGTCGAAACATTTAATTTTTTAATGGTAGTATTATTATCACTGATGGAATTAGAGGCAGTGGCAGATTTAAATTTAGCTTGCCTCAATAGAAATTCCTCATCCAAACACATGGTTGTATTGGATTGTAATTTGGATAGTAATTTTTCATATTGTGCATAAATAATACGATTTTTGGTTATAGAACGATTAACCAAAGGAGCAAATACTAAATATTTTTTACCCATTGTATTACCAAAGAACATAAAGTAGACATGGCTTGTTCTCTTAATTCCGGCTCATTATCTAATACCCTAACCAAAGGATGTATTATACGTGAAGAAAAATCTGTAAAATCTAAATTCCATGCCAAATTATCGATAGTTTCTAAAGCCACCAAGGAAACCTGCTGCGGTACATAGGGTGAGTCGAAAAGTTTAACTATAGGGGGTACTATTAAGTGCAGATAATCATCTAAATTATTACCAAATTTTCGTAAGGCCTGCAATAATCTTTTTGTGACATTACGATCTTTAGAACAATCATGTTGTAAAACTCGTAAAATTTGTGGTATTAATTGTGCCAAATAATTACGAAATTCTCCTCCCAAGGCTACGGCAATTTGTTCTATTAATTAATCAAGGTAGTCTGAAAGGGGGTATTATTAGTCCAAAATTCCTTAATCAATTTAAATATATCATTCATATAGGTTATAATATGTTGTCTGACAATTTCCACTAATATGGCCAATTGTTGGAAAAGAAATTCTCGTAAATTATTATTGGCAGTGCGTACATTTTCTAATAAACTGGGTAAGACTTGGGCTAAATAGGGTACACATTTAATGCCTAAACATTGAAAGATATAGGTTACTGCTTGGACTACACTAGTATGACGACTACTTAAAGTGGGATCTCTTAAAATACGCATAAGAGCAGCTATAGCTACAGCCGGATAATATTCATCTAATATACTACCCATATTAACCAATAGTTCAGCTGTGGATATATCTTGATTTTCCTCGACTTTACAATCGGATAAAGATATTAAAACGCTATCTTTCTGACTATCTATTAAGCCCTTATTCATTTATGTTTATAAGGATCCATAGCTCCTAAAAGACCTAAAACTCGTATAGTTTCTCTACGTATAGACTTACGTTGTTCAGTTTTTAAGAAATTAATTAATATATCTATTAAAATAGGATACTTATGATATGGTGTTACCACTCGTCCCGTAGCACTTATTAATTGTCCCAAAGTCCATAAAGCCACGCCTCTTTTATCGGGTGATCCAGCATCGCCCAACATTTCCAGTAGTATAGATAATAAATCATCGGCCCACATTTCCATTTCATTCGAACCACCATTTACTTCGGCTAAATCACCTATAGCTCGTAAAACATTTAACACTACACCAGGATTTGAATCGGGTTCTCTAAGCTTTGGCACCAATATCGTTAATATAGGATTCATATATGATGATATTAATCTTGGTGTGCTTATAACCAAATGATCTAACATTCGTGCACTTTGTTCCTTATTTCTACTCATACCCGAATGTTCCAATTCTGTTAGCAATTGTACCATTACTCTTCTTAATTTGGGCATAACATAGGCTGGATTCATAGCCGACAAACGTCCTATGGTTACCATAGCCAATTCCCGTATTTCAAAGATTTCATCATTTAATGTTATAAATAAAGCACTCAATGATTCCGGTTGTGCCAATTCAGCATCAAATGTTTCATCCAAAGAACGTAAGATGCGTACTCTTACATTACAATCCATATCGGTGATGGCTACGATAAGTAGTCGCTCAATGACATGTGATACGGTATCACTAAGGGTTTTGGAATTTTCGGTACTATCTGCTGATTGCACGGCTAATTTAAGTAAACGCGTACAACTTTGTACAGCTTCCAAACGAATTTCTTGTTGTTCATGATTTATGTAGTAATCGCCACAGCTAATAGGAAAAAAGGTAAGGAAATAATTTCATAAATAAGTGAAATGTAATTTTTTACGATTTTGTAGGAACTAAATTTTTTTGCAGATAGAGTTTTTTTTGTTGTGTACAATTCGGTGTAATTTTTTAATTTAAAAATTTAAAAATTCTCAATTTTTTGCTAAGATATATTTTTCAAAGTTTCTTGGCTGAAATATCAGTGGAAAATTGAAAATTTTTTTTAAAACTTTTTTAGCGCAATATTTTATAAAATTTTATTTGGTTAAAAAATAAATTTGCAAGATTTTTTTTTTTACAAAAATTTTTTGTAAATTTTCTTTTTGCCAAATAAAATAGAACCCCAAATTTTTTACTTGCATATTTTAAACACATTCGCGGACAGTTCATTTTCTCATGTTCCCCTCGTGGGTCACATGCTGTAAATCCCGTCTTGCTTTTGCTGATGTGATTAGGTACGCAACTTGTGTTTGCAATTGTGACTGAACGTCACATAGAGTGGAGCGGAAGAAAATTTACTATGACACTAATATTGGCAAACCATAATTTAGCATTAACTTTGCTGCGGGAGTCTCTTTTGACCGTCTTGTCAAAATTATTAAAAAAAACTGTTGAATATATGTATATGCCGTGCTGTCATAACGTTTTGATCTCAATTTGACGGGATATGCTGTCTTGTCCGCGAATGGGTTAAACATATATATTTTTTTTTTTTTATTTCTTAATTTTTTTTAATACAATTTTGTGAATTTTTTTGCAAAGATTTTTTTGCGGAAATATCTGTGACAATTATTTTTTTTTTACTTTTTCTGCAGAATTCAAAACTGAATTCGCAAGTTTGTTTCCCCCCCACATTTTTTTCACGGTTTTGTTCTATTTTTGCTTTAGTAAAATTAAAATAAAATAACAAATTTGTATTTGCGAATTTTTTTTTTTTTAAAATTTTAAATTTGTACGATTCATTGTAATTTTATAATATTGAAAATCAATTTAGTATTTCACAAAAAACTCAAAAATATCCGCAAATAAAAAATTCTCAATTTTTTTATCGTGATTTTTTTCGGATTTGTTCCAATTTTTTTTTTTGCGAAATATTTATGAAAAAAATTCTAATTATTTTGAAAAACTTTTTACCACAATATTATTTTATTTCTTGGCGGAATTCAAAAATAAATTTTTAAGTTTGTTTCCCACAATATTTTTCTGTACTGAGTATTTTTTCCAATTTTTGTATTTGTAAAATTAAAATAAAATCGCGAAGTTTGATATAATTTTATTAAAAATAAAAAATAATGTTTTTTTTTCGACCTTTAATTGTGCAATGAGAATGAAAATTATTCAAGTTCGAGGCCATTCTCTATATTTCTTTATTAGGATATTGTCCTAACAAATAATCTATAGATCGCGAATTTTTTATAAATTTTATATTTTTTTATTAAAATTTTAATTTTTTCGCAATGTTTTTTAGCTTTTTAAAGTTTTTTTAGCGGAAAATCCTTGAAAATTAATTAAATTTTTTGCAAAACTTTTTTGTCAAGATATTTTATTTAACTTTTTTTCCGAACTAATTTCGCCAGTTTGTTTCAAGCATAATTTTTCTTCACTCTTTTTTTTTAATTTTTGCAAAATTAAATTAAAATTATGAAATTATGTTACATACGACATTTTATTTATCGAAATTTCGATTTTGTGATTTAATTGTTCGCATATTTTTGTTTTTGCAAAATTAAAATAAAATCGCAAAATTTACCAGCAATATTTTATTTTTTATCAAAATTTAAATTTTTAACATATTTTTTCTTGAATTTTTTATGTTTTGGGGAAATATTCGTGAAAAATATTTTGATTTTTTTGCAAACGGTATTTTATTCAACTTTTTTGACGGAACTCAAAAATAATTTCGCAAGTTTGTATCCCGCATCAGTTTTCTTCACTATTTTTTTTTTTAATTTATGTTTTTATTTATATTTTTTATCTAAATTTCAGTTTTGTGATTTAATTTTTATTTTTTCGTGATTTTTTTTGTTCTTTTTTATTTAACTTTTTTCAATATTTATTTCATAAATTTTTCCCGCATATTTTTTTTTTTTTATTGAATTAATTTTTTTTTAGTACATTTTAACATTTTAATATATTTAAAAAAAAAAAATCCGCTAAATTTTTTTATTTTTCTACTGTATTTTAATTTTTCCATCGATTTTTCAATTCCGCGATTTTATTTACAAAACTTTTAATTTTTTACAGTTTTATTAGTTTTAAGTTTTAATATACCTGGAGATTACTTTGATGTTATTTTTAATTTACAACGAACATATTAGCTAGGTTTATACTAGTATTTCGATCTGGCTAAAGATCTCATCAGAACCCGAAGTTTTGGAAAAGCTAGAGCCTCCAGAATAGGCAGAGCTTTAACAAAAAAAACCTTTTAATCATAAATTTTGCTCCATTCTTTTTGAAGATTTTTTACAATTTATCTAAATTTTTTCACTGGATTATTCCACGTTTGTTTTTTCTAAGATTTTTAAAAATTTAATAATTTTTATAATTATATTTTTATATTTATATTTTTTTAAATCGCATTTTTTCGCAATATTTTTTTTTATCGAAATTTTGTTTTACGTAATTATTCCTGGGATATTGTTCTTTATTGAAATTATTTTTGATGATTATAATCATCAAAAATTATTTTATAATAAAAAATATAAATATAAAAAACTGTAGTTTTCCACCGATGTTTTTTCAGCGTTATTTTTCGAAATATTTCTCAATTTGTGTGATCGGCTCGAAGCCATAAAGTTTAAAAAATAAAAACACATAAAACGTTCTTGTTTCAACGCAGGCAAATGAAGACGCATTTTAACTCCGCGAGCATTAACAGAGCATTAAATTATTATCCTGAAGACGAAAAGCAAAGTAGTTCGAAATATGGATAATAAACAATTGTTTGTTAAAAATTAAAATCATAAAAATTTGTGTTTTTATTTTCAACTACATTTTATAAATAGTATTTTTCAATTTCACTTTATGAAATATTTTCCCGAGATTTTTTTGCAAAAAAAAATAGCCAAGTTTTTTCTTTATTGCGAGATATTTTAATTTTTTGGTTTCGCATTTCTTTAACAAAAATTATTCTGTAATTTTTTTTCGCGAAAATTGTTTACTTAACTTTATATTTTTTACTGAAATTTTGTTTTTGGGATATTTTTCGTTATTGAAATTATTTTTTAGCAATTTTTTTTCGTGGAATTAATAAATTTATTCCTCATATATTTTTATCAACATTATTCCACAATTTCTTTTTGTGGAGTTTTTTCCGCGATACTTGAATTTTATACACAAAATTTTTAACTTCACAAATTTCTTGCGATATTTCTTTGCAATCATTTTTGTCCATCAAAAATCGCATATTTTTAACCGCAATATTTTTAAAAATTTCGTGTGTTTTCGCGTATATTTTTTGCCGAAATATTTTTGTATAATGACAATATTTTTGTTTATTTTTTAGCGAAATTAACTATTTTTAAGCGATGTTTTTTTATATATTATATTTTATTTTTTCCCCCAATTATTTTCCACGATATGATTGTTATTCACAATTTTTTTGGCTAGTTCTTGTTTAAGAAAATTAAAAAGTTTTGTTTCGATATTTTTGAAAGCATTTTCAATTTTGCATTTTTTTTCACAGAATTTTATTGCCGTAAAGTTTTTTACTTAAATTTTTTATTAAAGCTTTATCAAAAATCTTGAATAATCTTGCTCACATCACAATTTGGTTTTAATTTTTTTTTAATTTAAAAGTAAAATACTTTAATTTTTTGTTGTTTTATTTTCTTAAATTTTGTTTAAGTTTTTTTTTTACCATGTTTTTCTTTATTTAATTTTCACAAAATTTTGGCCACTATTTTTTTGCAAACTTGTTGTTATAAAATGGTTTTTATGGCATTTTTAAAAAATTCGTCATATCAGAATTTAATACTTGATATAAAAACGAATATTTCTGGGGGGAGTGCCGATCTCTAGCACGATTTATTTTTTTTACCCATACAACTTTGGCGCACCCTAATGTACACATATGACCATGTATGTACATGTAAAGATCATACATGTAAATATTATCTCAATTTTCGTTAAATCAGACATTAACATATATGGTCCAACATATGAACATGTATGAATCATTTATGAAGACATATGAATCATGTATGAATACAAGTGGACATGTATGCTCATGTATGGGATATTAAAAAAATAAGTTATCTTAAAAATTGAAAAACTGAAAAAAAATGGTAAGAGTAGATTGTTAAGGTGTTACAAGTATTATGAAAAATGTATTTCCAGGAAGGTCAAAAATCGGAGCATTTTGATCAAAAAATACACTTTTCTCGTTAATATAGCTCGAACGGATGTCGGAGAGTGAATCTAAGGCCAGATTTGCATTCAGCGTACCTTGTACCGTTAGAAAAGTATAATTTATTCCTAGGTCAAACCTTTTTCGGCCTGAATCTTTAGGTGTAAAAAGTACTTACATGTACTCACAAGTGCTCCCCACTGTATGTATTGATATACATATGTCGATTTTTAACAGCGTTACTAAAAATTTAAATAGTTTTTGTATTTTCTGCCTTTTTTTATTGTTTTTTTTTCCTATACTTTTTTTAATGCCCTACAGTGTATATGATAATGGGTGCGATAATACTGTATGATAATGACTTTGGTAATGGGTGCGGTAAGTCGAAATTAAAAAAAAAAACCTAGCAAAACTTTGGTAATGGGTGCGCTAAAGTAATGCATTACCTTGTAATGTATACGCCTTACCCGTATCATTATGTTTCAACTAAAAGTAATGAGTTACCGATAATGGATTACATAATGCATTACTTTGTAATGGACACCCCTTATCTTCAGCATTATTTCGAAACATAAACTAATGATTTATCAAAAATTGTGTACTCATGGTTTACCTTGTAATGAGCCATCATTACATTTTACATTATTTCGAAACATAACATAATGACTTACCGATCATCTATTACATAATGCATGAAATATAAACGTAAAGTAATATTTAAAATATTTTTTTGAAAATCTATATTTAGACACATTACTTTGTGATTTTTTGTAAGAATGGTGATACATTACTTTACCCATTATTTGGTAATGTGCGGTTTTGCTGGGAGGTTTTACTTTGTAACAATTTTATCGTGTCCATGCTTTATATCTTGATTTCCATACATTTTTGGAACATAACCTAACAGTTAAATTTTTCATAACTTAAAGTGTAATAAAATCATTAGGGTTAAGCGACAACATTTGTTTCGCGAATATTATATTTTTTTTTTATAAAAACGATTTTTTTTAAACTTCCTTTTACCACTATTTAATTAAAATTTGTATTCTGAAAAATGTTTTCAGGTAATTTTTTGTTTTTCGCGAAGTCATATATATTCATGTCCGTCTTTTAACAGTTTCATTTTTCAATACCGAAATTTGGCAAACCAGTATTGAATTTAATAAACGCGTCGTGGTTTCATACCATTAAACTGCATTAATCGAGCTTTACTTTTATATATTCAAATTTAAGCAAGTTGGTATAAACTTGGTCATGATTTTTTTTAAATAGAAAATTTGTAAATCGACTCTTTGTAAAAATTTTTTTTTTTTTTTTAATTTTGTATTTTGCATACATACCGTTGTACGAAATCCAACATATTTTGTTCATCAAAATTAAATGATCCCAATGTCCGTAAGGCCAATACAATTGTTGAAGCATCTTGTGATAAATTCATCGAAGAATCCATTGAAGCTGAAGCCGACATCATTGTATTACCATATGATAAACCCGAAGCCGGTTTATTCATTAAAATTTGTGATAAAACTCCTATTAAACCATCTGCTATAGCTGATTTCAAATATGGAACATTATCGGCCAATTCACGTAGACAAACTGTTAGGGATACCGATAAACCCGTCGAAAACATCTGTTCTAAAATATCTCTTACATCGTCGGTAATGCCGGCTTTAACAGCATGTGCTAATAGAGTTAGACAGGCAAATATAGCAGGATCAATAACTGTCTTACGTTTGCTGATAGTCTCTTTGGGTGGCAGAGCTGCTTTTATGGCTGTCATTATTATGTTTAAATGTTTATCGATATCACGTTCGACAGCTACAGCTATATAACCAATTGTTATATAGGCAATATTACGATCCTTTTCTTTACTTTTCAGCACAATCATTAAATGACTAATGCACATTTTCAAATATTTTTGTACAAATATTTCACGATTTATAGCAGCTAAGCGTGGTAATATTTGTAATATAGCTTGTTGAACATAAGTCGATTTCGAAAGTCTTTGTTCTATAATATTTTCCCAAATAATGGTATAATGATCCATTATAACTTCACGGGCATAAGATGATTCCAAAATGTTGGACTACAAAGAAAGGAAAGATTGAAATTTTATTGTTGATAGAAGAAATATTTTTTAATAAAATCAAAAAAAGATGTTATAACAAGAAAAATTTGATATTAATCAACCCTGTTTGGAGTGCAGCAACATTTTAATTAGAGTGATTTTGTAAAATCACATGGAATTGAAATTTTTGGAAAATTTTGAATGTTTCAGTTTTTTCTTAACACATTACTGAAAATTCGGAAATTTTCAAGAAAAGAAAAAATAATTCATCGGATAAATGGAAATTGATTTATAAATATAAATTTATTTATAAAAGTTTTGTACAGAAATTTACTACGGATTAGAGAAAATTTTTTATAAAGAAAATGTATGTATATTAGAGCACCCATGAAATATATAAAAATTGCACAATTACTTTTTTTCTCGCTCCCCCGCTCATTTTCTGATAGATGGAGTGTAAAAAAATAAGATCTGTATAAAAAACTGGGCTTCTATTGAGCATTTTTGAAAAGTTTAAGCTTGAATCTTACTTTGTGTCAAGTATCTACGGTTTCTAGTCAACATAAATATATTTTCAAGATTTTTGAAAATTGTGTTCATTTCTAATTTTTGAAATTTTTGAAATTTTACAAAATTCATGCAAATAGATATTGAAATAATAATTAGCTTTAACGCTTTCTTGCTTCAAACCGTGCCAGGCCCACAAAAAAATAAATTTGCAAAATATTTTGTAAATTTGTTTTTTTTGTTTTGTTTTGTGGGCGTTGTGGTGTAATGGTTAGCGCGTTGGACTTTTACACAGAAGGTCCCGGGTTCGATCCCCGGTGCCGGCAACATCAAATTAATATGTATGAGTTTTTTCTATCCCTCATACGTATCGCAACGTCCACCTTCGGTGTTCCCATAGCAATTAACCCCACCGAAGTAAAATAATGAATCAGGGCTATGAACCAAAAGCTTCAATAAGTTCGCCAACTCTACATCAGGTGGCGAGCAACAACTGTTCTAAGATTTATCATCTCGCGCAATTACAGTGTTGCCATATCTGAAGCCCTTCATCTTTCCCCACCTTTCATCTCCATACTATCCCTTTCCAAAGAAAGCAACACACTAAAAATATAGGAAGTATTTCCTGAGTGTTGCCTCTCTTTAAAAAAAAAAAAAAAAAAAAAAAATATAATCTTCCGCCTCTAGGCGGGGTATTTTTAATGGCCATAAGTGAACCAAATGAGGTTTTTATAACAAGAATTTAAACTATTTCGATATAGAAAACTAAATTTACGAAATATTTTGTGAAGTAACTTTTTGTGTGCATGTCACGGTTTGAAAGCACGAATTCGTTAAAGATCAAATTACTTAAAATTTTAAAAATAAATATTTTGCAATGAACACAATTTTCAAAAATCTTGAAAACATATTTATTGTGACAAGAAGCCGTTAATACTAAACACAAAGTAAGATTAAAGCTTAAACTTAAAAAAAAGCTCTAACTTTAATGCAAAGACATTAACTTAAAATAGGTATGGACAGATTTTTATGAAATTTGGCAGAAAGATATTAAGTAGTATTAGCAGCATAGCCTTTAAGTTTAATCAATATATCGCTCATTTACTTCAGGACTATCATAAGTCAAAAAATGCGATTTTTGAGTTAATGATGCAGGTTTATTAGTAATATGCTTTATATTTTGTAAAAATTTCATATTAATATCGTGTATACTTTCACATGATAGAGGATAATATATTTTATTTTTTTCATA
>JAEKOY010000422.1:0-25000 GCA_021234595.1 Delia radicum
GCAATTGTGGCAAATGTGAGGCAGGCATATGTTGTGGATGCATACCCGAAGGAGCCATTGATGTAATACTATGTGGTGGTGGTGGACCACCAGACATAGAAGGTGGCATAGAAGAGTTTGATTGCAGACCGCCACCCGAAGAATGATGCATTCCTGGTGCAGCGGATGTTGGAGTAGGTTGATGAAGTTGTCCTTGTCCAGAAGGTGGACCACCAGTAGAAGACCCTGGTACCATTCCAGTCATTTGATTCGGATGTGATTGAGATGGTGCTTGGAGAGGACCACCATGTGGTGAAACCAAATTTTGTGGATGCATTCCCTGTGGTAGCCCACCACCGGCTGGAGATGGCATATGTGGTGAAGGATGCGGTGACTGGAATTGTTGTTGCGACGAGGGTTGTGAACTACTATTGCTACTTTGACTATCTTGACCGGGTGTAGAACGTGACGAAGCATCAATAGGACTCTCCGAGGGTGGATATTTAAGTCCGGATTCGGGTGGTGCATTGTAAGGTGAGGGTTTTATAAGATTTTCCCCGTAAGGTGAAGGTTTCATTACCTGACCACCACCCGTACTCATATCGGTGGCTGGTCCTTGTGGGGGAAGATATTTAATATCTTGTGGACCATATTTACCCACCATAGGATCACCATATTTCATCATTAGACTAGCGGCTGTCTCAAATGGTGCTCTGGCCAAGGGATGTTGAACTTGATGTTCATAGTGTGGCTTAGGCATGGCTATACCCGGAGGAGGTGTGGCTCCTGGTAGTTGACCATGGGATATAGGACCAGTTAGTTGTTGTTGCTGATCTGGATGTCCTGGACCCATGTACTTATGATGTTGCTGAGTTGGTAGTTGCGTTGCATTATCACTTTGTTGTGCAGTTGAGCCCATGTTTGGAGGAGGACCACCCATTCCTGGTGGATGATAACCTGCCATATTTTTAAGTTCAGATAATTTTATGGCGGCCTCAGTTGCTTGGATATATGGTGGTTTACCTGGAGGTGGTCCGTGGGAAGATAAGTCTCCAGGGAATTTACCGCCCTGTTGTTCTATCATAAATTTCATATCAAATTTACCAGCTGCTGCCGCGGCGGCCGCTGCCTGCATTTCTTGACTGTACTTAAGAGAATCCATAGGACCCGGAGGATATTTAAGATCTTGGGCCATAAATTTACCCGGTTCATATTTAATACCCTCGGGAGGAAATTTATGATCCAATTCTCCAGGATATTTCGGTTGTTGTTGCTGCTGTTGTTGTTGTCCAGAAGGTGGAGGACCTTGATTATGTGATGCACCACTTGGACCTCCGGACACTGTGGCATCATTGGCCATGGTAGTGGGTGGTAATTGTCCCAAAGGTGGTGCAAATTTTAGTTGACCACCTTCAACAATATAACCAGGAGGAGCTTGCCCAGCCAGAGAATGTTGCAAGTGAGAGGGTGGATGTTGATGCAATGGTATAGGTTGTAACGGCTGTCCACTATCTGCAGCATCACCTCCTCCACCTAATCTTTTCGCTGTAGTCAATGACATGGGTATGGGACCAGAATTAGGAGGGGGTGGTGGACCTTGGGTTGGTAAACCCATTAGATTGGGTTTAATATCTTCACTCTTAACCTCAATTTTAACTTTGAGATCTTGAGGTTCATTACTATTTTGATTACAGGCTGCATCTATATCCTTTGGTTCTTTCTTAAAGTATATCACCTCTGGTATTATGCTCTGGGGTACTATAGGTAGTGGTGGTGGTCCCGGTTGTGGTGCTGGAGGTGTAGATATTTCTTGTTTCATATTAGCCAATTTTTTAAGCATATCTTTTGGCATATCGGAATCCATCATCATATTATCGGATTTACCAATACCGGCACTCATTGATACTGTTATACCACCTAAACCTCCTCCTAATCCTCCTGATAATGCTCTTTCATTCTCCTTGCGATCGACTGATGCATTTAAAGCCTCTACCGTTGGTACTTTTAGAGTGGCCGTAGTAGTGTTGCTGGTATTAACCACTAAAGCAGCGGCTGCTGCTGCTGCCGCAGCTGGTGCTGGTTTTGTTGTTATCGCTAAGGGATCTTCTTTGGGTTGTTTGTCTTTAAGACTATTGTTGCTGGAATCTTGTGCGTTAACTCCTCCGGTCGTTACCACTATCAAAGATGTTGGCATTATATTGGCCGGAGCTTGGATATTAGTTTCTTCATCAACATTTTTGATTTTATCTTTAATATCGTTATCGGAGGAAACTTTTGGTTCAATTTTTGGAATCAATAGCTTTGTATCACTCTTGGTGGTGGTTGAGGATGATTCCACTTCACTATTACCACCACTACTACTCTCTTCTTTACTGGATGTGCTCTCCTTACTGCTACTTTCTTTCGATTGTTGTTCTCCCGAATCGGTATTATTCGATTCACCATCGTCCATGGCTGAATCGGAACGACTATCGGAATTGGCACTCTCGACTGGACTTTCAGTTCTTTTGCGTTTATCCTTAACAGCCGTAATACCAACAGGTGCCACATTGGGTGCAATTGTACCACTATCACCGACTTCGCTTGAGCCATCCGTATCGTTACGTTTCTTTTTACTGGGTGTTTCTTGTCTACCCGTTTTACGTTTATTTGTTGCACTTTCAGCTACCGGTTTGGTAGGTGTCTTGGGATTATCAGTTGCTGTTCCCGGTGCTGTTGCAACAACATTGTCTGGTGTTTCCGATCCTCTCTTAGGCCGTTTACCATTCGCTGTTGGTGTCTGCAACGTGTGTTGTGTTATCTGTGTTTGATCACATTTTGCTCCCGCTGCCGTGGCCGCACCACCGCCGGCGCCAGTGCCGCCCGCTGTGGTATTTTGTTGTTTATTTCTCGTCCTCATTCTGGACGGTGATTCATCCCTTTTATGGGTTAAACTTGAATCGCTGTCGCACTCGCTTATGTCGTCTTCAGTCAGAGACGAAGTCTCTTCCTTATTGACAACTGGCGAAGCGCGACCTTTGTCTGCACTCGCCGTCGACGCCGTCGTCGTCGTCGTCGCCGTCGTTGTCGCGGCTGTTGCAGTTGCAGCTGCAGATTGTGGTTCTGTTGTGTCCTCCTCCTTTTTGGGAGGTGTATTACTTGCTCGTGTAACACGATTGCGACGCAATGCACTTTGGCGGCGTCTACGATGCGGCCGATTGCTATTCGCACTCGGTGTCTTCTTCCACAAATAGTAGAATTCAACTAGTTCGGGTGTCTCTTTGTGTGGTAATAAATCCTTTTGGATTCTAAAAAAATTTTTGCCAAATTGTCTAAGTCCTTTAATGAATTTCTTAATTTCGTCTTCGCACCATTTCTTTTCGATGCTCTTTGTAAGGGGGGCTTTTACTAATGCTTGTAGTGCTTTACCGGGATCATAACCATTATCGTGTAACTATGAAAAGAAAATGGAAAATAGAAAAGAATATAAAGATATTTGAACATGATACGAATGAGGTAATAAATTTTAAAGTTTTCAAATGATATATAAAACCTACACCAGTTTGAACTGAAATTGCGAAAAATTCAAATTAAATAGAGGTTTTTTACATGAAATTGAGAAAAATTCAAATGATTGTGATTTTACAATTAAAATAGAGATAACTTTAAATCTAATTAAGATTTTTCATTTAAAATGGAGAAAATTCTAAGTAAATTTGAGATTTTCCATTTCAAATTAAGAAAATTCAAAATTAAATTGAGATTTTCCATTTGATATTAAGAAAATTTTTCAAAATTGGGATTTTTAATTTTAAATTAGGAAAAGTAAGTACACTTAAAACTAAGACTATTAATTTGAAATTAGAAAATACTGAAATTGGAAAAATTTTAATTGAATTTTTTTTTTTAATTTGGAATTCAATTAAGAAAAACTATAATTAAACTGACTCACTTTATGAGAGTCATTCAATATGCAGAGGACAACAATTTTTGTTTGATTATTGGCTGTGATACTAATTCTCAACATATCGTTTGGGGTAGTACAAAGGGCAACTCCAGGCATAAAAAAGTTGTTGGACTTTATTCTGTCAGCGAATTTAGCGATACGGAATGTTGGTAATAATTCAACATTTGTCAACAGTTGTAGACAACATGTTTTTGACCTTACCTTATCTAATAGTAAGATTAATTCATTGGTAAAAGACGGCGCATTCTTGATATTTCTCTGTCGGACCACTGTTACATCGAGATCAGGCTTGGAATTGATAAACCAATAATTCCAGCTGGCCGAAATCCTCGAAAGGCGGATTGGCAAGAGTTTGGAGAACTATTGCATCAGAATTTATTTCCATCCCGGAACATAGCAGCATACATTCGGTTAAACTCAAGTTCAAGAAATTGGTCAAAACTAAGGTTGATTGCTATGAGGCTATCGCGGCGCTCGAAAAGCTTAGGAAAATTTCCAGGAAGCTTCTGCATAGAGCTTTAAAATCTCGAAAGTTAGTTAGTTAAGTGGATTCACTTTATGGTACCTAAAAGGCTGCTGACCGCTGAAAGCCAGTGGGGCCCAAAGATTAGAGTTGACGTCAGAAACATAGGGTTCTTAGACTTGCGGTGTTAAAGGGGGTTCCTCTCCAACTATCTACAGAGCGTAAATATCTGAGGTGACCTTGTATTGTAAGCTGAAGTGGACAAGGCATGTTCAACTGAATGTGTTGGAAGGCTTTAGGATCTCTGTCTCTGGATAACATGATACCGTGTAATGATTTCGATAGAAGGTATGGTGTAATTATACAGAGCAGAGAGAACTGGGAAAGCCCTTCTGAACTGCTTGGGGATTGCTCTAATAATTTCTACACTGATGGATGCAGTACCTCTAACGGTACTGGACCTGGATGGTATCTGGACGAAGTAAACAGATATTCATATGCAATGGGCAGAATGGCAAAACGTTTTTCAGACTGCAATATTTGTTATTTTGGATGTGGCGAACTGGATAATAGATAACGAATTGAGGGAAAGAATTATGAGTATCTGTAGTGACAGTCAGAAAACATGGCTCCGGGTCTTGTGGGTATTCCGAACAATGAGATGGCCAACAAACCCATGCAAATTGTGAGTCATGGCGTATGAAATTTCCCTGTATATTAATTGCTCGAGCCGCGCATGGTAAATAGGGATGTGGGACGATACCTACTAAGTTTAAGTAGAGTTGACTGTCGTAGACTTACTGGCTCATAACGGGACACAAACGAGTGCTGAGCCACAGTTGGGTATCAGTCTGTCATGGATAGTACATTGGATCAACTCATATATGAAAACCATTTTTATTTAGAGATGGTCAAACGAGACTACATGTGGGAGTACGAGGCAATTAATATAAAGGGAAATTTCATACGCCTCAGCGTACAAAAAACAACAAACCCATGATATTGGGCTTTAAGTCCATTTTATTTCTGTGATTGAGACATAATATATTTCGGCCGTAGTCACGATTCCCAGAATGGGGGTTATATCCACAAACTTTTGGGACATAATGTCATTTTCTTAGTGGTTGTCTTAATTCGAATGGAAAATCTCAATTTCAAAATAAATTCTCAAATGTTTGTTTATTTAAATGTTAACTTCATTTCTATTGATCTTAATTTCTAATATTATAATCTAAATTTCATTTTGTAATTTTCTCAATTTCATTTATATTTTTTTGAATTTCAATTAAAAATTCACAATATAAAAATTAGTTATCCCATTTTTATGTAGAAAATAACAATTTAATCTCAGTTTCTTGAAAAAAAACTCCGAAATTTCAAATAGAAAATACGATTTCAGTTGAAGTTATCTTAAATGAATATAATAAAAAAAAAAAAAAATCTTAATTTCATTTAGAATTTTCTTAACTTCATTCGGAGAGCTCTTAATTTCAATTAGAAATGGCGTAGTTTTGAACTTTTTTATATGTATTTCCAATTAAGGTACGACAGAAAATCAAAAGTAATTAATAGTTCATTTAGACAGCAGACATAATCTCGTTTAAGCCACATTATGACCATAATCTTGTAAATTTCTGAGCGAAAATTAAATTTTATAATCTGATATACCCAATTTACACAGAAGAGTTAATCCAATAAATAGAAGATTAACTGCTTAATTCAGAATTAAAAAAGTCATTTTAATAATTGTTATCTTTTTAATTAACAGTTAATCCCACTTTCGATCTGGCTACTATTTCTAAGCGATTCTATATTCTGAGAGGCGTGGTAGAAAAGAATAAGCATATTTCTTTAAATCAGAACTACATAATAACATAGATTTTCAATTAAATCAGACTGCAGTTTCTGGTAATTAATCTTCATCAGTGATTCTGAGAATACTGTAATATTTGTTGTTTTTTTTATTATTTGATTGCGTCTATATGAAGTATTTGTGCAACCACTGACCGTGGTATAGATAAACTACTTTCTAATACCACATACACCGAGCACTACACTTTAGACACAGCGTTTAGTGCTCTGAGCTAAAGTCATTCCGAGTTTTGATGTGACTTAAAACTAGTTTTCAATATACGGTGTTTTTGTTTTTGCATACATAATTGCAGATGTACAGTAATATACAGTTCTATTTTTAGAAATCATGTTATTCCAATATCAACTATGTTCCCATATATTCTGAGTATTTCCAAATCTATGATGTATTTTTTGTACATTCACGAAGTTAGGAAATTTTGATTTTTTTTTTTTTTGTATTCTGTTTTAATATGATTTTGGTTGGCAGCACTAAAAACCATACATAGAAAGTCAAATAAAAATTAACGTTAAGACGATGACGCAAAAACAAGTCGACAAAATTTTTGCTAACGCCGACATTCTCCGGGTTTTTCTTATGCAGGATCGCTGTCGGGCCACCTTGGTATTGTAAACTGACAAAGTTAATCTTTTTTAAGGTATTTACACAGAAAATTTAATCTACTAAAAATCGGATTAATTGCTTAATGAAACACTAAACAAGTAGATTAAACCATTTTTTAATCTTTTTGATTAACAGTTAATTCAAATGTTCCTCTGCTTACTATTTCTAAACGACTCTGTATATAGCACCATATATAGTCATATATGGCTCCATATATAACACAGTGCAGCATTTTTAAGGTCATCGTTTGGTTCCTCCTTCATACCCGTTTTTTTTTTTGAAGTGTATATCGAAACTAAAAAAAATCCGCAAAGGACTTGGCCAGATTACATCGAAATTTTTTTTTTGGACACCCTAAGTTTTTGCACCCAAACATGATTTTTTTAAAAAAGGAAAATTTTTATGGAATCCATATATCATAAACCGTTCGGAATTTTGTTTTTATGTCTTTGGCAAAGTTGTAGATCCAAACCAAAGCAAAAAAATTCTCATATGGACCGACCCAAAAAAATTCCATCCACTGCATCAAAATTGCAAAAAATTGGGAAAAAATGCTATTTTTTTATGATTTTTTCATGATTTTGTCCTGAAATGGCTTAAATACTGGGAATTTAAGAAATCTTTCTTCAGCTAAATTATATCTAACAACAATATAAACAACTCTCTAGTACATGTCATCTTAATACGAACATTCCTTAACCCTAGAAAGCACATCTTTTTGCTCACACTTATTTTGCATAGCCAATGTTTGTCGTTTCGACAAAGAAAGACTATATAGGTTAATGCCGTTTTTGTTGTTACTTAGTTTTATGGAGCAGCACAGCTTTTAAACTTGATACTGAGCCATCAATAAACAATCGCCAGTCATCAGCAGCATACGCCATTCCCAACCGATTCACTAATCCTTCGATGTCAATGCAGTGGGTAAACGTGTTCGCTGCAACGACGGTGTAAAATGGTTGGAACTCTGTTTGACGGCTCCGGTATGATGAGGCACTAACGGTATGCTCTGTAAGCTTTCGGCGCTTCAAAAATGAGGTTAGAAATTCTGCATTCCGCTGTGATAAGCCCATCTTAGCCACAACATAGTCCATTTCGTTTTGTACGAGCGGTTTTGGTTTATCGTCGTCAATATCAGGCTCATAATCGGCATCTTGGAAATCTGATTGATTTGTGAAAGTCGTAGTGGATGACCGTGTGGACATAACATCCGGACTCGGAGGCTTAGGTGGTTTGACACCATCAGGCATTGACACCGGGACTATGCCTGTATAAGCGGCCACATATGTTTTGCATTTTAACATATGTTTATTTAACTTAGGGGAGTAATTGATACATGAGTAACACCGGGATTTGTCGTGTGAATTTGGGTCTTTTATCCACACCATTGGCTTCATGAAACTTAAATTTCTACCTCGTCGATGATACCAATCCAAAAGGCGGAAGTAACAAGTGCCACACACTGTATTTGGAGTGTAATCTTCACCGCTGGGATCAACCTCATCGAAATAAGATGCATAGGCTAGCTTAAATTCCGGAGTAGACCTTTTCCTTTGCACACTTGTAGGCACCATATGACCACAAACTAAACAAAAATAATCAATGTTTGGACACCGGCTATTTTCCATATTGCGCAATAGTTGAATTGTAAAATTTTGCACAAAACACGGATATAATTAGACTTTTCACTTTCGAATACACTTGTTGAATGACAATGAAACGATACTTGAACTGTTATTTATACTGCGTGCTAGTCTGATTGTCAAGTGTGTTTTATCTTCGTGTTGCACTTTGCAGGTAGAACTGGGTTTTTACAACACCCTTTTTAAAAACTTCTTAAAAAATGTTTCTGAGTGGGTGTGATTGTCATGTGTGTTTTATCTTCGTGTTGCGGTTTTTAGGTGGAACTGGGTTTTTACAACACCTCATCTTCCTAAACAGGATTTTAAAATTGGATTTTAAAGTTTGGCTATTTCCATATTATCATAAAAAAATAGCATTTTTTCCCAATTTTTTGCAATTTTGATGCAGTGGATGGAATTTTTTTGGGTCGGTCCATATGAGAATTTTTTTGCTTTGGTTTGGATCTACAACTTTGCCAAAGACATAAAAACAAAATTCCGAACGGTTTATGATATATGGATTCCATAAAAATTTTCCTTTTTTAAAAAAATCATGTTTGGGTGCAAAAACTTAGGGTGTCAAAAAAAAAAATTTCGATGTAGTTTCGATATACACTTCAAAAAAAACCGGGTACGAAAGAGGAACCAATTTATGTGTTGCACTGTGTAATTATATAAGGCCCCATATTAATTTTCTCAATCGGATATCTATAAAAAAGCATTTTTTTGTTAAACGCAATAATAATAATAAATCGTGTCAGACGATCACATGGGACCTGTATCGAACACAATTGATTTGTTTGAAGCTAGCCTTGGCCGAAAATGACCGCAATATGCGACAAATTCACAAATACAAGGTGGCGCAAAAGTAATCCTCCTATCAGAAAATGCTATAAATTTTGCGATTGGCCCCTAATGTCAGTTCTGTTTTGACATTTGTGTAGTAAACACATGCGAAATACACGTTAATAAACAATGTTACGCTACACTGCTCCAGAACGCGGAATATTGGTGACTATTTATTTGACCAATAATCGGTCGGTGACTTTGGCACAACGTGAATTTCGTCGCAGATTTCCTGGTCGTCCAACGCCTACTGGTGAAACACTGCGACGTTTAGCCGCTCGCCTCGAAGAGACTGGCACAACACGAGATGCTGCCAGGCGTGGCAGACCCCGGAGTAGCCGTTCTGCAGAGAATATTGCTGCTGTAGCCGAGGATGTCATGGAAGCGCCGTCGACATCGACCAGACGACGTGCCATGCAAATGGGTATCAGTCGACAGTCTTTACAGCGAATTTTGGTACAAGATTTGAAGATGTTTCCGTACAAAGTCCAGACGGTGCATCAGCTGTTAGCTGCTGACCGCCAATCGCGTGTAACATACGCTCAAGCCATTCTTAATCACCACCAAGAGGAAGATGATTTTTCATCAAAAATAATCATGAGTGATGAGGCCGATTTCCATCTTAGCGGGTACGTAAATAAGCAAAATTTACGCTTCTGGGGCACTGAAAATCCGCGTGTAACCCACGAAGAGCCATTACACCCGCTCAAAGTCACTGTATGGTGTGCTGTTTTCGCTGGAGGAGTCATCGGACCTTTTTTTTTCGAAGACGTCGCGGGCCAAACGGTTACTGTGAATGGTGAGCGCTACAGAGCAATGATCAACTGCACGTGCCACAACCGATATGCTGAAGGATGCATTTCCCGGGCGCCTAATCTCCCGTTTTGGCGATTTGCACTGGCCAGCAAGATCGCCTGATTTGACCGCTCCAGACTTCTTTTTGTGGGGCTTTAAGAGCTGCAAGCCTCAGACTCTTGCAGCTCTTAAAGACAATATCCGTCAAGAATGTGAGGACCTATCGCCGGAAGTTTTGGCCAAAGTGATGGAAAATGACAATCAACTGTGGCGGCAGCCATTTACTTGACATCATATTCTCGACTTGATGTAAAAAAAATTAAAATACCAAATAAAAATAATCCACAAGAAGAATCAAAAGTTTTTCATTTTTTTTTTAAATTACAGCCAAAAAACATCGGAAGGTTATTTTTGCGCCACCTTTTATTTGCAAAATCCCGCATTTTTAATGTATACACCCAATAATAGAAAGGTTTTTTTTTTTTTTTTAAAGGCCATCCTTTATCTACTCATTTCACTTTAATATAAAAAAGAGATATAAAGAAAATTGCAACTTACAACATCATGTGCATTAATTGTTGTATCATCACGTGTTGCTGCTACAATACCTTCTTCTAGACCACCATCACACATTCCTGAAATTTCAAAAATATAAGAGAAAAGCATGAAATTAATAAAATTTTTAATGCTCCTTGTTTGTATGATTTGTGTGTGTCATTACTTTTTAGTATTTCTTCCGGTGGATATTTACCTTGAAATGCAGCCATTGAACGAGCTGCACGCAAGAACATTAAAAGATCTCCATCTGCCATAGCACCTGGACTCCATCTTGGTATTTCTAATTCACGTTCGTCGTTTTCCTTATCAACAGGGAAGCTTGAAATTGGATTATAATCGGGCAGTTTTGCCTTTTGTGTTTTGTGTGTGTGAGTGAGAGTGAACATATGCGAGGTAGTAGTAGTAGCAGTAGATTAGGTAAATTATTTTTTTTTTTTTTTATTTAAAATTGATAGAAGTATTGGTTTGGTAGTAGTGGTGATTTTTGGTTGGTTGAGGTAGTTGGTTGGTGTTGGTAGAGGATTTAATTGGTGATACATATATGGATGGATATAAAGAAAAATGATAAATATTAGTGGAAAATGCCAAAGAAAAAAAAATCAAAAAAAAATTAAGGACAATGAAAATTTAAGGACAAAAAATTAAATGTGTCAAAAATTTGAATTTAAACGATAATGTTGTTTGTGTAATTTATATACACAATAAATCAATAGCGAAAAAGCGATATCGCTTTATATAGTTTATATACTGGACGTGTTTTTTATTGCACTTTTATTGTGAAAGTAAAAAATGTTTTTTAAATTTCTTAAAATTTTTTTTTTTTTTTAGTTATTGCGCTACAAAAATACAACGATATCGCTTTTGATTTATTGCGTATATAAGTATAATGTAAAATACACACACATACACTTTAATATAGCAAGACAATAGATAAAATTCTAAAAACTACAGTTAAAACTAATGCAAATGATGATGACTGATTACGATTATGAAATGAGTTGAAATGTAAAATGTGGGAGTTCAAAAAGGAATAGGAGAAAATAGGAGAGAATTAAAAAATAAGGATTTTTATCAATATAAACATTTATTAAAGAATTTGTTTTCGGAGAATCCCCTTTTAACTATTCTTTTTTCTTTTCAAAAGTCTGTGGGAAATTTTGCTACTAAAAAAAATATTGAATTCTCAAGCCTCTGACGACTTTTACTTTAGAGAGCCTGTAACAACCCTACTTAACGTTTTTACTCTTGCAAAAATGCGAAATGGGAAAATTGTATTATCAGTTGTGTGAGGGGTGCGTTTAAAATTAATATGGATCAACATTTCCAACGAATTGTATTGTCCGATTAAAACAACACTGTATTCTAAAGGCAGAAACATAAGTAGCTTAAGTGAGTTAAGTCAAATGTCTGATGAGATCTTTAGCCAGATCGATATAATGGGTGATCCAAGTAGAGATACTTTTTACAATCGCCTCTTTTTGACAGAACACGTGTGAGTCGTGTCATGCTGTCATGTTGTTTTTGTTTAGTATTGTTTGGCATTTCATAATGGAAAGACTTACGCCTGAACAACGTTTACAAATCGTTCAGCTTTATTACGAAAATTCACGTTCTGTGAGGAATGTGTTTCGTGCACTTCGCTTAACTTATGGTCAACATAATCGGCCTACTGAGAGTACTATTCGCAACACCATCGCCCATTTTGAGACAAAGTATTCATTATTGGATAATATTCGACCGAATAGACCACGTGCAGCACGATGTGTGGTTTGTGGGCCGGTGGAATCATCGGTCCATATTTCTTTAAAAATTATGCCAGTGCGAACGTAACCGTCAATCGCGACCGTTATCGTGCGATGATAACCGACTATTTGATGCCTGAAATTGAAGCTCCCCAGGTGAAAAAGGGATCATATATGAACATATATGATCATATATGGGATTGATCATATATGGGTATAGCTGGTCATATATGTTCATATATGGTTCGATATATGACCATATATGATCTCATATATTTCCATATATGTTCGGATCCGAAATTTGAGGGTATATGGTCGTATATGATAATATATGTTCATATATGCACATATATGATCCATATATGCTCATATATGATCACATACGACCATATACCCTCAAATTTCGGATCCGAACATATATGGTCATATATGGTCATATATGAGACCATATATCGTCATATATTGAACTATATATGGACATATATGGCAAGCTATTCCCATATTTGGTCATATACAAGCCCATATATGATCATATATGTTCATATACGAATCAATTTTCACATGGGTCGTGATCTCGGCGACATTTGGCTTCAGCAAGACGACGCGGCGCCACTTCTCACACATCGCATCAATCAATGGATTTATTGAGAGAACACTTCGGTGAGCACATAATTTCACGTTTTGGGCCGGTCGATTGGCCACCAAGATCGTGTGATATCACACCGTTAGATTTTTTCCTTTTGGGATATGTAAAGTCTAAAGTTTATGCGGACAAACCCGCTTCGATTCAGGCCATCACGAGTGTCATGACATCACGCGTGTCATTCGCCAATCATCGAAAATTGGACTCAACGAATGGACCATCTGCGACGTAGCAAAGGCCAACATTTGATAGACATAATCTTCAAAAAAATAAATGCCAAAGAATGTTCTTTCAAATGATAATAAACCATTCCCCATTAAATTTGAAGTTTTTTTTCTTTAAAAAAGTAGGGAACCTCGAAATGTATCACGCATTACTAGTATCAACCTAGCTAATATATTTGAATTGCTTTATTTTTATAAATATACGGAGGTTAAAAGCTCGTTATAAATTGAAAATAACATAAAAATAATCTCGATGTATGGAAACACAAAAAACTGATAAAACTGTAAAAAAATATTACTTGAGCCAGAGTAAAAACTAAATTTTTTTTATATAAATAGAACATTTTTGGTCTTCAAAGTTTTGTAACGTCTGGATGCTTGTTAGGAAAAGGCCCTACCAAGTGCTTGACTACTAAGTAGACAAGAATGGAGCAAAATTGGTGATTAATAGGTTTTTGTTAAAGTTCTGACTATTATGGAGGCTCTAGCTTTTCTAAAACTTCGGGTTCTGATGAGATCCTTTGCCAGAGTATCAACCTAGCCAATGTTTGATTTGCTTTATTTTTGTAAATATACAGAGATTGAAAGCTCGTTATAAATTGAAAATAATTTTTTTTTTTTATTTAAATATGTAATTGTATATCAGAATTTTCATTTCAGACCAACACCTGGGGTCGAATTACGGCATTTGTGATCGTAATTTTGATATCGAAATTAATTTTTTATTTCTGTAAATAAAACATTTAAACGAAATCTTTTCGAACAGGGATGTTGTAGTTCGGTCTTTGATTGGAAATAAATATAAAATTTGGAGTTTTCATTATTAGTATTTTTGTAGTTACTGATCAAAAAAACTGTTGCCGAATTACGGCATTCGTGATCGAGCGAAATGGTTCGAAAACTGTTTTTTTAAAATACTAGTAAATGAAAACACAAAGTTTTGAATTTATTTCTAATCCAGGGCCAAACTACAACATCCCTGATCAAATAAATTTCGTTAAAATGTTTTACTTTCGAAAATAGAAAATTAATTTCGATCGAAAAATTACGATCACGAATACCGTAATTCGGCTCCAGTTTTCGAACGATTTCACTCGATCACGAAGCCCGTAATTCGGACCCTGACTTAAGTTTCTTAGTCCAATTATGTTTCAACCCTTAGATTTTCGTTTAGTTTTTATTTACTAGTTTCTATTAATAATTGTTTATAAAAAAAAGGTTCACTTTAATTGTAACGATATTTGCCTACCACGCCCACATCTATACCGATATGAAAATTTTATAACTACGAGTCCAATAGTGTCATGAGTTTTTTAATATCACAGAGTTTATTTCAAAATATTTCATTGCAGAAATGATAATGACATATCATTACCTTTCGGACTACCAGTAATGAAATAAGCTTACTCTCTGCATTACTTAAATACAAATAACAATGGCATGCTAATAACTACACTAAGAGAATTCTCTGCATGATATTAAAGAATTTTGGCATTAGATCTATGAAATGTCATTGTAACTCGGCGATTGAAACTTTTCATTAAATTAATGCAGTTTTTCATAAAATTTAATGAAAATTTTCATTTTATTTTTTAAAAACTTCAAACTTCTTGTGAAAAAATTTCATTACATTTCATACACACAGAGAAATAGAGTGCCAACAGAAGTAATAATATTTTCAATAATATTTACATTAGATTTCTGAATATTTTGGGTGTTGCAACTACAATTCAGTTGAATTACTGTTGAATTGTGCCACCCCACCTGTCTGAAATTCGAAATAACCGAATCTCAGTTGGCCAATTGCTAAATTTTTCTCTGTGTGTTGTTTCATTAAAACTATGAAGTTTTTTAATACAGTTTAAGAAATTTCTTATTCACATTGTGAAGAAAACTTCATCAGTTTAATAAACAAATTTCATTAAAACTCGTCTAAGAAATTCTCGCTGTGAAGTAAATTTTCCCCTTACTTCAATACAACAAATAATACATTATCCATAAGAACTTATTTTTATAATTATTTTAAATATAAAGCAATGATCAAAAAATGATTTTGGTAATCTATTTTTAGACTAAATATTTTTTCACTTCTAGTTAGAACATATATAACTACTTATCTTTGATTTTTTGTAAGCTGGAAAGTAATGACATTTTGTACAAGCAAGTCATTCATGTTTTTATCTATTGAGTATAACATTTCGAGATAGCTCAGATCGTAGAGTGGTTGACTGACAACCTGCGGGCCAGGGTTCGAATCCCGTGTGGGCACATTTCATAAAAATAATATTTATTTATTAAATTTAGTTTTTTTTTATTTATTTTTAGACTCATTATTTTTGCTCATACTCGTAAGCATTTTTGTAAGGTGTTTAGTAATGATATGTCATTACTTTGCGCAACCTCCCCATATAAAAGTAATTAGATTTGTAATGACAATTGTAAGTACTTGTCATTACCAAAATATATACTTATATAACCACTTATCTGGCAATGCTTTTCTACACTAGGGTTATAATTGATCGATAAAAACATAAATGACTTGCTTGCACAAAATTTCATTACTTTCGAGATTACAAAAAAAGCAAAAATGAAGAGTTACATATGTACTTTAGAGCGACTCAAGTTGTATGGAAGTGAAATTCGTGCAAGGTATACCCCCCTCAAAATAAACATTGGTATTTTTTATGATGACATCTAAAATATTTCTGCTCTAGCTTTGACCTCACGTGAGCTTGACCATTTTGAAAAAGGGTCCATTTTTGCATGTTTTTTTTTAATTTAAGAATCTGTTTCCTTACCAGCATACACAATATTGGTATCATAAGAAAGTTTTTTTTTTTAAGGCGCGTCCAACTGTATATACAATTTGTCCAAGGACGATCATCCATATCCTTTTTTTAAGGACATTCTGTAAAAAAAAAACGGTTTTTGAATTTTTTGTTCCGGGTTGTTTGTAATAAAAATGCCAAATTAACATATTTTAATCTTTAGTCGATTTAATTAAATACGGGTCTCAGCTTTTTTTGAAATTCGTGCTAGTTCGCGATTTGACAAAAATGCAATGGGTGGTAAATCTTCGTTTTAAATAGGGCAATATGGGTATCAAATTTTTTCTTTTGCCAAGTACATCATCTTTGTATGTAAATAATTTAGATTTTTGCAAATTAGATGCATTTTACACGGTGCTCTGGAATATATATAAATGCAATTTTGTGGTAACTCTAATATGATAGCGGATTTAGTTTCTAGATCATGTATGGATAAAAATAGGACTAAAGAAAGAAAATAAAAATGAGCCACGACTTTTTGGCATCATATTTTTTTCGCAATTTAAAAAAAGAATATGCCGCCAAAAAGTCGTGAATCATTTTTTTTTTTTTTTTCTTTCTTTAGTCCTATTTTTATCCATATATGATCTAGAAACTAAATCCGATACCATATTAGAGTTACCACAAAATTGCATTTATATATATTCCAGAGCACCGTGTAAAATGCATCTAATTTGCAAAAATCTAAATTATTTACATACAAAGATGATGTATTTGGCAAAAGAAAAAATTTGATACCCATATTGCCCTATTTAAAACGAAGATTTACCGCCCATTGCATTTTTGCCAAACGCGAACTGGCACGAATTTCAAAAAAAGCTGAGACCCGTATTTAATTGAATCGACTAAAGATTAAAATATGTTAATTTGGCATTTTTATTACAAACAACCCCGAACAAAAAATACAAAAACCGTTTTTTTTTACAAAATATCCTTAAAAAAAAGGACATGGATGATCGTCCTTGGGCAAATTGTATATACAGTTGGACGCGCCTTACATAAAAACTTTCTTATTATACCCATATTGTATATGTTGGTAAGGAAACAGATTCTCAAATTAACAAAACATGCAAAAATAGACCCATTTTCAAAATGGTCCAGCTCACGAGAGGTCAAGGCTGGAGCCGAAATTAAACGGCATCTTAAAAAAGTCCAAGGTTCATTTTTAGGAGGGTACATCGAGCACTGTTTTTGGTGAGTCGCTCTAATGTAGTTACTAGTGTTAAAAAACTAATGAGTTTAAAAATATATTTCCACAAACATTTTAAATTTAAACACAGTGTTGTATTCCTCTGATTAAGATTTTGTATAAATCTTCTCATTTTAAGAGATTTTCTTTAAATGAAAAATCTTGCACAGAAAAAATTATGGGCCAAAAATATCTAATTAATCGATTGTTTGAATATCAATGGCAATTTAAACAATTTTTTTAATTGAGTCAATTAAAAAATTTATTGAATTTTCCAATATATCCATACAGTGGTGACAACATGTAAACAAAATTTTTAAAAAATTGGGCAGACTATTGTTTTTTTATTTTATTTGGATTAAATAATCAAACAAAGGTTTAATTATATGAATATATTATTTAATTTGTAAATAAAAAGAAAAAAAATCGCAAATGATTAACTTTTAATAAGTTGAATAGTTTACCGATTTCAAATACACGCAAAATCGTAGTTATTTCACTAGAGTTTGCAACACTCTTTTTGTTGAGATATTCGTGTACGCACGAAAACTTAATTTAGTTTCGTGTTTTATCTGTGGTAATGAAAGTGCACATGTGGATTTAAATAAACCTTATCGCAAAAGGACAATTAAACTATTATTTTTGTAAATAATTAAATTTTCAATAAGTATAAGTGTCATTAAACTATCATTTTAAAGTTGTGTGTGATTTTTTTCAGAAAGCAATTCAATTACAAGAAAAAGTTCAAGACAAGACAAGCAAAACAAAAAATTTGTCTTTACTTTTATTTGTTTTCTTATAATACATTTTTATATTAAAGAGCTTTAATTTTATTATAAATAAAATGTCAATTTAATTTACAAACCTACATTTCTTTTTTTTATTTAATGGGGGACATATAACAAAAATAAAAAAATACGAGTTTTCAATTAAAACTACCATTGTTTTCTTCTCAAATTTCAATTAAAGTTTTAATCAATTTAACTAAACTTTTTAATTGAGGTTGTAAAGAAAAACAATAACTCTTTTAATTGATATTATTATTATTTTAATTGAAAGAGTTTTAATAAACTGTCTGCAAATTTTTTTAGTTAATACTATCATTTCAGTGGTAGGTGCGAAATCAATTAAAATATTAATTGATTCAATAAAATTTTTTATTGAAACTCGTTTTTAGTTTTTTCTGTGTAGTTTTAAGCTTGATTTAAAATGTGTAAACACAGTGTAATTAAAATGTTTTTCAAAATCAAAGTTACAAATATAAGTTATCAACATAAATTATTCAATTATTCACTGAACAGACTTTATAATGACATGTTAATTTTCACAAGTTGTTTGCTATTAAACAAAATAATATATTTATAGTATTATTAGGGTGATCGATTATTCGACATTTTTCGAAAGCCGGTTTTCGAATTGTTTATATTTTAAAAAATCCGGTTTCGATTTCTGTTATTTGAAAGAAGAAAAAAAAACGGTTCACTAGTTTTCAAATTTTACTCAAATAGTTTGATATAATTTTTATTAAAAATAAAAATTATTACTCAGAATATGAAAATTACTCAAAATTATAAAATATTTACATGAATTTGAATAGTTTTAGAAGGTGTTTCCAGATCACGTTTTGCTTCATACGAATATCAAATACAAATCGTCCATTCCACGTTAGGTCGGCCAAAATCTGACCTTGGGTGTTTCGATTTAAATTACATTTTACACGCACCAAACTCTATGGAGCCACTTAAAGATTGCCGTTTTTATTTTTTTGAAATTCGAAAAACCATGTTTTTATTCGCGATTTTCTTTTTTTAAACTACAAAATATGCCACAAGTGGGTGAAACTGAACATTCGTAGTTTCTTTAATATATATCGGATCATTTGAAATGCATTGAAATTTCTTTTATACTGCCGATTAAATTTATTTTCCAGAGTTAAAAATAAATGCATTTTTTATGCAATTTATTTTTAAGATGCATTTTTCTAAAATTTGGCTACCCTCGATTTAAAAAAAAACAATGCATATTTGCACCATATAATTTTTGCCAAAAAAATACGTGGTAAACTTTTACTTTTTTGAGTCCGGGGCTTAACTATTTTTAATGATTATTTGAAAAAAAAAAGCTTATAACATTTTTACATAGAAAAAAAACGACAATTTATTATTTTTCAGATTTATTAGAATTACATTTTTAAATGTACTGTAAAGGTGCCCCTTTAAATGTTTCTGTTTAAAAAATGATACATTTAATTTTTAAGATTTTTTTCGGCCGTGAAAGATAAAGGATTTTACTAAAATATTCTGTTTTAAAACGTAAAATTTTTAACCCTTTCAAGTTCACGCTTGGTATCAAATATCAGATTTTTTTATAGAAAGAAACATGGGTTTGGAAGGGTTAAAAATAAAAATGTTAAGTTTTCTTCGATCTTCTTTTATTTTATTCTTTTTAGTTTAAACGAGCTTAAGATCATTTATTTATTAATTATTTATTTCCAATATTTCGTCTCCACATTTTGTGACTTCTTCAGGGAACAAATATTACAATTTGAAAAAAAAAAAAAAAAAAATGTAATATTTGTTCCCTGAAGAAGTCACCCAATGTGGAGACGAAATATTGGAAATAAATAATTAATAAATAAATGAGCTTAAGCTCGTTTAAACTAAAAAGAATAAAAATAAAAATTTTAAAACAATATTTAAGTTAATTTGTTTATCTTTCAAGTACAGAAAAAAATCGTAAAAAATAAATGTATAGGTTTTAAAAGAAAAACATTTTAATGGAGCATTAACAGTATATTTTTAAATTTAATCTTTTTAATTTTGAAAAATAAAAAAAAAAAATAGAAATGTTGAGGTTAAGAAGAAGAATACACGTTTTTCTCTAAAAATTATAAACACTATTAATTTTTATGGCGGTTTTAAGTTTCCCTGTGGCGATGTCTTAACTTAAAATGCAAAAGTTGTCAACCCTGAACGTAAAACCATACGTCAATCTGGTAACATTGTGAAATAGAGACGGAGGAAATTAGAAAAATAAACAAAAATCTAAAAATAGAATATTTGTGTTGTTAGTGTTGTCACTTCTGAGTATAATATACAATAACAGAAAAAGCTAATAGGAAAGATCGCAAAACGGTCATGACTTGGTGTTGTTACGTTTGTAATGTAAGATGAGCGCAGGTTTGATTCTTACAGCAACAGGTTGTTGAAAAATTTATCATATAGAGACAATCTGACAATTATAAGACACAAATAATAATACAATTTAAATGGAAAATCACTGATGAGCCTGTCCATAAAAAGGCAGAAACTAGTCTAGTCTGATTTAAAAAAATTAATAGTGTTTATAATTTTTAGAGAAAAACGTTTATTCTTCTTCTTAACCTCAACATTTCTAAATTAAATTTGTCAAATGCATATTAATTAAAAATTAGTTGCGACTGTCTATATGACGTTAATATAACACTGTACTAAAAAGAAATTAGTTTTTTCTATTTAAAGATGATGCAAGCTTTTTTTCAATAATTCATCAATAATAGATAAACCCCGTGAACAAAAAAAAAAAAAGAAAGTGTTGTTTTATTTCAAAAATTCCATATTTTGCAAATATGCATCTTTTTTTTCAAATTGAGAGTGTCCAAATTTGTGAAAAGTACAATTAAAAAAGAAATTGCATAAAAAATGCATTTCTTTTTGACGCTGAAAAAAATGCATTCCGCAAAAAAGTAGGCTATAGTAATATTCCAATGCAATTTAATTGGTGATGATGAGTTGAATATTACAGAAAATCCGAATATTCAAACTTTCACACTTTTTGCACAATTCTAATTTTTCCATAAAACTAAATTGCGCATAAAACCGTGGATTTTTAGAAATTTGAAAAACTTAAAACGCCAATCTTTAAGTGGTTACGTAGCTTCTAAATGCAAAATTTTAGATGAAATCGGAAGACCCAAGGTCAAAAAATTAAAAAAAAAATGTTTGCCCGGTCTTCGGTGGAATGGCCGATATACAAAAATAAAATATATGTAGTCACTCATGCGTCTCGTCGACGAACGTTTTATGCGATCATCGTCTTTGGCTTTTATTTAAAAAATTATTATTAATTTTGGATTAAAAATTATTATTAACTTTACCTCTTCTGATTTGATTAATAAAACACGGGATTCTAAATATTTATTAAAACATTTATTTTACTGAAGAGCGCTTGGGTTTTCTTAACAGACTAGTAAAGTTTTTATTGTAATTAAGCTCAAAATCTTAAAGGATACAGAAAGCATTTAAAAGTTAATATAAAATATTGTATATTAACATAGCAGACTACGACAAATTTCAATATTTTTTTGATTCACACGTGAAAATCGATATGCATGTTAAGCAGGAGACCACATGTAGTTAAACTTCGTACTCAGATATTCTATATCACATCATATGTCCTTTCAAAATGAAATTTAAAGTAAAAATTTTCAAACAAATTATTTAAATCCTTGTACTCATTAAATGATGACAATATGGATATCAGAAGAAAGATCATAATCTCTGGTATTAGGCGTAATATTTAAGGACAAACAATTTGAAAAATATTTGATCTGAGATTTGATCTTTCAATATGCTGGATTGCTTTTATAACAAAAATATTTTTTTAAGAAAAATTTACAGAATATTCCGTTTTTAACAAGGAATTTTGTAGATTTATAGTTTCTGATATGTTGCAACTAAAAAAAATAGTTAAGAAAAAACCGATTATTCGACAACAAAAATCCGGGTTATTTGAAAGTCCTACTTTTTGGAAAAACCGAAATCGACAACGCACAAAAAACCGTTTTCAACTGGTTTTTAAAAACCGACTCGATCACCCTGGCATATACAGTGGTGGTCATCAAATTAGCCCACCCAGCACACACACTTTTTGTTAAAGTTATTTCTCAATTTTAAATCTTTTTAAATTAAAAAAAAAAAAAAAACTATATTGTTGTATTATATGGGGAGCTTAAAAAATTCTCGACACTTTGAGGAACAATATTTTCAAAAACATGACATGAACAACGTTTTTTGTGTATGTTAGCCGATGCTTAAGCATGCTAAATACATTCGCGTTAATCATTGCATCTTTAACGAGGCGTAAAACTTATGGCGGTTTTAAGTTTCAAGCTAATTAAAAACATTAAAATTAAAATTTTTGCTTGGATTTAATTAAAGCAACATCAATTTATATACAGAAAAAATATTTCACTACATTTTCAATTAAATCAATTTGTTGAAAATTTTAAAAGCTGTCTATTCAAATTTAATTGAATCAATTAAATATTTGCTCAAATTCAGAACTTGCTTGACATTTTTTTTATACTATCGCTCAAAACATATTGTTGTTGTTTTTTGTAATATTTATGTATGTGGTTGTTTTTTATAAATGTTTATGTATTAGTAATAAATATTATAAATTCATTTCAATTCGATTTTATTAATTCTCATTAGGTTTATCACTTTATTAAGTTAAATAAATTTATTTCAGTAATTAAAATCTAAGTATTAATTTATTCTAAAACATTATCATAAAATTGATAATGCAATTTTTGAAGTTAAATTTTGTTGAATAAAAATGTAAGCATTTCTTTTAAACAAAAAAAAAATATTGAAAATAAATTAAGAAATATTTGAAAAAAAAATAAATAAAAAAAATAAAAAAATAAATATAAAAAAAAAAATTGCATACTGCCTGAGTTTCAATAGAAAGAAAACATCAAATTTCTGTGTGAATTTGTTCACATAAGTATAAATAAATCTGCTAACTAAATGAGAATTACATGCCGGCTTAAATTCAATGTTATAAAATTCAAGCTATAAAAAAACATTTTTTATGGCAACAACACTTTCAATTGGTTTTTGCTTTTTGAGAAATTATACAATATTGATAATTTTTCAATTAAATGAGTTAATATTTAATTGAAAAATATTTCTAATTGAATTAACAAAATTTTCGTTGTTGGCGGAATTTCAGCAATTAAAATTATTGAATCGGTGGTTTTCGTGATTAAAATAGGTTTTTATTTTTTTGTATGTAGATTTCATTTTATTTATAACATTTAAAAATATATATTACACCACCAAAAAATATAAAATACATTTAAAAAAAAAAAATGTTTGTCAAATATTAGAACTTAAAAAGAAAACCGCGATTATTTTGAAAAACACGCATTTTTTTGCCGGTTTTATGATATTGAATTGGGATAAGGGTAACTTATTTGCAGAAAATCATATTAAATAGTTTTATTATCGAAAAATTCAAAATTTGATATAAGGATGAGTTTAGAGTTTATAAAAATTTTGTTTGCTCCATAAAATTAAAAGTCTTTAGAATAGTTTGATGTCTTTACGACTTTAGTATTAAGCTCATTAAAATCTTTTATTTGATGTGCGTTTTGGTGAAATTCATGCAGCGCTTTAGTTGACACAAAGCGAAATGTGTTTGGAAAAAATTGCCGCTGTCGCCGCTATGAATGAAAAAAATTTAACTTTTTTGCACTTTATCAATTAAGTCCATCGTAAGGATTTATACTATATAACTATGTTCTGACGACATGCTTTTTTAAAAAAAAAAGCCAAATAATTAAATTTTTAAAAAAATCTATAAAATTGTTGCGTTTAGAATTTTTAAAATGCCTTTTTGGCTTGTAGATGCAGTGTACAAAGTAATTCAGTTCACGCAATAAGCTAGCCATATTCAAATATAATTGTGAATGTCAGACGCAAAACACATAAATTTTAAAAGAATTTACGCCAATTCCTTATAAGTTTGTGATGTTCGTATCCCGTTATTGGTGCGCTGACTTCAACTTGGTATAACCCAACCAATATAAATTTACAACATTTTTCAAATACTGTTCTCAAAACTCAATTCCACTGAGCGGCACAAAAATCCTACAGAAAAAACTGTGAAAGTTTAATAATCAGAAAATGGTTTTACTTGTAAACCACCATACAACTTTTCACCAAGCAGCGATGCGGAAATTACTTTTTCAGTAAATATATCTCCCAAGTCTAGTGAGTCCATTTTATATTGGTTTGTATCTGAAGGTTAAAAACTATGAGCAAAATAATTAAATGAATCAAAAAACTCTTGTAAATTACAAGTAATTTTTTTTTAATTTTTCGACTTTTAAATGGCCATCAATTCTTGTGGTGAAGACGTTTCAATGTGAAACTTTGCACGTCATAGCTTTTAAGTATAGTCAACCTAACCCTGTTCATCGTTCCTGTCAATTCATAAAATCTTGAGAAATAAGAGACATCTAAAGTTAGTTTCAGCAGGTGTCGAAAATCTATAAAGTACACTCAGGGAACTTCTGCTTTAAAAATACGCAGTTGTTTGGGTTGTAGTACAGTTTCTTTATTTTTAATGTAAATGTCAGTCATTTGTAAAACAAATTAAATTTTTTAGTTCACTTAGTAGTTCATTTAAAAAAACAAACCACATCAAATGACTGTTTTATGATTTTATATAAATTTTTTACAGTAGTTTATTGTTATTTAAAAAAATAAAAAAAATAAATGTTTGTTTATAACATGTGCTTCATTTTTACTACAATTGTTAGTCATTTTTTGAACATTAAAAAACATATGACAATGTTAGTTAAATTTACAGAAATGCAAGTCGTCTTTTCTTTAAGTGAAATTTCATTTGTTTTTAACT
>JAEKOY010000423.1:0-25000 GCA_021234595.1 Delia radicum
AAAGTCAGCAAAAAATTTTGCTGAGTCAGCAAAATTTTAGTCAGGAGGATGCTAGCAAAAAAATTGCTAATGTCAGCAAAATCTTTTGCTGAAAATCAGCGAGCTGATTTTTAGCAACAAAATAAGTAGATTCAGCAAAAGTTTTGCTAACACTTAGTAGATTACAAATAAAAAAGCGTTGGTAAAAATTAATAAATTTTTTGCTGAATTTTAGTAGACTGAAAAAAACGCAAAAAAATTGTAAAAAAAATTGTAATTTAGTTAATATATTTGCTGAAAATCATAAAACATATTTTTGTGATTCTTTTAAAAATAATTTACAATAATTACGAAATATAAAAATTTTCATTTTCCCACATTGACGACATGAATAAATTTAATATCTGAAAATATATAGAAATAAATATAAATAACATAAAAATTTTCTTTCAACTACTTACATCAATGGTTGTCTAAATGATGCTATCGTTTAAATAATGCTATCGCAACTGCCGAAGATAATTCTAGAAACGAAACGAAAAAATAAACAAAAACAAACGAAACGAAAAAAAACAACCCTTTTTTTTGCAATAAGAAAAAGGAACCATACAAATCTACCTAAGATGTGTGTCTTTCTCTTTCGCTTTACTCTGTCTACATGTCTGTATATGTTTTTTTCATTGTTGATTTTTTTACTTGTCTTGTTGGAGTTGTACTTTTTAGTATCATTTTCCTCTTCTCTACTACATCTTGACATGCCGCGACATCTGCTTATCAGCACAATTTTTTTTAGCAAAATTAATTAGTAAAACATTAGTATATTAGTAAAGCATTAGTATAAAACAGTTAAGTGCTGAATAAGTATAACAAAAATTTTAGCTGAAAACACGATTTTAGCAAAAATATTTGCTAAAAAATAGTATACCTGATTTACAAGACGTTTTACTAACTTTTCTACTAACTTATTTTTTTGAGTGTACAGTAATTTTGGTTAGTTATTTTTTGAAATGACTGTCTAAAATAGTCGCTTTCAATTTTCTCATAGAAAAATTACTACAATAACAGTTAAAACAACTATTACTGTTTACTACCCGAATGACCTACATATATGTAGTTACTGTAAGAACAGTCTTAGTGTACCATTTTTAGCTTTGTTTTAACAAAAGTTTTTTTTTCGGTTCTATTCAACTTCGTAAATCGACAAACATTTGTATGGTTAAAAGTTTTTAAACAAAAAGGTAAAGGATATTTGAAGGATAAAAAATATTTAGAAAATAACTTTTATTGTTTATGTTTTTTATTTCACTCTATTTCATTTAACAGAAATTTAATTGAATATTTTAATTTTTTAAATTCGAATATTTACATAATTTTACATATGAGTAGAAATGAGATTATACTCCGTATTTACCTGATATGTGGAGAATATATTTGGGTACACTGAGAGAATTATCTTCACTTCAGTAATGAATTTCTTCATAACTTTAACGAAAATTGTAACTGGAACTTGTTCATTGAAACATTTCATAGAATCTATGCAACAGGTTTCATTAAAGTCAATGTTTATGAAATGTTTGCAGAATTAATAAAAATCGTCATAAAACTAATAAATTATTCCGATAATGAAGCGTTTATAGAATTTATGAAACAGTTTCATAAAATTCTTTAATATTAAGAAGATCTTTGGAATAATAAAACTTTTAATGAATGTCTTAAATATTCATTGGAACTAAGCCAATGAACTGCTTCATATGATTTTTTAAACAATTTCATAGAAATCCAAAATTACCCAGCAAAACCACACATTACCAAATCATGGGTAAAGTAATGCATCGCCATAGGGCTTCATGCATTGCTTTACACGTGACTTCACTAATGAATTTTACAGGCGGTGAGCCTCAAAGTAACTCATTACCTTGTAGGGGGTAAAGTAACTGGTTACTTATATGGTTACATGGTGGGAAAAAGTAATGTGTCTATAAATAGATTTTCATAAAAAAAAATGCATACAAATTTTTTTTACAGATATTTTTTTTTAATTAAATAAATAACTTTTTTTTTTATTAAATAAATACATGGTCATTCTGGGATTCGAACCTGGGGTCTCTGGTATTTAACAATTAGTTAGGCGAGAACTCTACCAACTGAGCTATCGATACATACAATATTTTATTGCTTAAAATGTAGATGAGTTGTTGTGCTTCGTGTTTTCGTTCGTGATATCAAAAATATACACCTTACCATTATGCTTACAAAAAATCACAAAGTAATGTGTCTATAAATAGATTTTAAAAAATATATATTAATAATTACTTTACGTTTATAATTCATGCATTATGTAATTGATGATCTATTAGTCATTATTTTATGTTTTGAAGTAATGTAAAAGGAAATGAGGTCTCATTACAAGGTAATCCATGAGTGTTCAATTATCGGTAACTCATGAAGAAACAATTTATGAAATTGAATGAATTTTTTTTCATGAAACTATGATATTTTATGAAAAAAAGTTTATGCAAAATGTCTTAATATTAATCAAATTTCTTGGATATAATGAAATTCTTCATTGAATCTATGAAAACAAATTCTATGAAATTGTTTCATTAATATCATGAAGAATTATTGTATCAGTGTATTTATAAAAAGTAGAGATGTTACGAATACTCGGTTACTATTCGGTATTCGGCATATTTGGCATGTTTTCACTATTCAGACGAATAGAAAATAGTAGCACTATTCGATTTTTTTTCTAAAAAATTTAGAAAATAAATTTCTTAACGAAATATTTTCATCATAATGTCAAACACATTTGAAATGATTTTTCAACGTAAAATGTTTTTATTTGTGTTTGTCTATATCTAAAGTACAGTGTATTTTTTATACGAAATTTTTATGAAAATAAATTAAATAATTACTCTGCAAATATTCGGCATTCGGTAAAGTGCCGAATACACTATTCGTGACATCTCTAATAAAAAGCACTTGAAATGCATACGGAAAAAACCGAAATCTGGTTTCAATTATAATATTTGTTAATTTAAGTCGAAAGTTTATTTGAATTCGGTCGTAATAAGAAAATTGAAATATCAATCAGAATAATTTTTAACTATATACATAATTGTTTTAGTTTCTATTAACACTTTAATCATATTTATTCAAAATTTTAAACAATATTTAATGTGAACAATCGTCAAAATCGCTAAAATTGAAAGCAAAAAATCGTCAAAATTAAAAAAAAAGAAAAAAAAAATCGATAAAATATTAAATAAAGCGAATCTCAAAAATTTTAAAAATCACCTAAATAGAATATAAAATGTTCTTATCATTTTTAGTTTCTCGGAATAAATTAGTGTAAATGATTACATAAAATTCAAAAAACTGCACTACACGACCTTTTGGTTAATGATTATACGTCTCTGTGCTGGAATCACATTCCGCAAAAAATAAAACTAATTCAAATGGCTTGGTGTTCTTGTATTAACTTTCACTATATTTTACGGCAAAGTTTTAGGCCCGAAAGTAATTAGTATGTACTTTTTTGTTATTAAATTTAAGTTTGAAGCAAGAAAAAAACACTTGCTTCATACAATTTGGAGTTATTTTTTATTGATTTCAAGCAAATATTTAAAATTTTAACATTTTTCAACAATAAAAAAAGGTGTTTTAGAAAACATCTAAAATATATATTTTTTGTTGGAAATTACAAATGAGTTTCTGACAATTATTTTAAATGCCTCTTTTTCAAATATTAACTTTTCTGGTTACTTTTATTTGGTTATGGTTAACATTTCTTTACATAAGTTGCAATTATTTTGCTTAAATTTTATCTTAAAAACAATATTTGTACAAAATCACAAATTTTAAATTCACATCTATTTGTGCAATTTGATGACTTAAATTTTGAATGTACAAAAAAGGTTTTGACAGCTTAAATATTTTTTTTTTAACAAAAACTTTGAAAACTCCAAAACGTATGAATTCCAGAACACAGATTTTTCAATTGAACGAATTTTGAAAAATTTTACGTTTTCAATTCTCCACTAATTCAAGAATATACACGATATTGAAATTGCAGTTACGGCCGGTCTTTTGATTTTCTTTAATAAAATTGGTGTTTTTGGACGTGAACGTGTTCAATTTTGTGAGAAGGTGTAGTTTGGTGAACTACATGGTTATTCATCAAAAAAATCAATTCCCGGTTAAAAATCAACAAATCCATTTATGAACATGCATGAACTCATTCATGCTCATATATGAAGTCATTCGAGGTCATACATGTCCATATACCACAATATAGGATTCATATGTGTTCATAAGAGTTCATATGTGGTCATATATATAAATATTACCTCAATTTTCGCTAATGTACACATATTACCATGTATTTAAATGTATAGACATGTATGATTATATATGTAAATATAACTTAAATTTTCGTTAATGCACACAGATGAACATACAGTGGTGTTCAAAACACTTGCAACTGAAATCATGGTTTAGGTAATTATAATTTTTTTGATCAAAAAGATTTGCAGTTATAGCATATTATTTTACAAATACAAAAAAATTATTCATAACTTCTCAAAAATAAAAAAAAGTAATTTTAACAAAATAAGTCGATAGTGCAGTGTTCAAAACATTTGCAACTCTTAAAATAATTAACAGGAAATACAAACAATGGTTTTAACTCTCAGTATTTTGTAGCGTAGCCATTATTTTTTATAACTTCTGAACACCTCTTAGGCATTGAGGCAATGAGCTTTTTAATATAATCGTCAGAAATTTCATTCCACTGCTTCTCCAACTCGACGAAAAGTTCATACCATTTCGGAATACTTTATTGCCGATATTCCGTTTTAAAATCATCCACATGTTCTCAATCGGGTAGGAATCGGGAGATTGAGCCGGCCACGACATGATATTAATTTCATTTTCCTGCAGCCAAACTTTTACTTTGGGTCGTTGTCGTGCTGGAAGGTCCATGAGAGTGGCATTTCCCATTCAGCATACGGAAGCATAACTGAACTCAAAAGATCTCTATAGATTGCGGCCGTCATTGTTCTAGTAATGCGGTGAATTGGGCCAATCCCATTTCCTGAAAAATACCCCCACACCATAATGTGGCGGTTGTGTATCTGGGATTAAACTTTTCGCCTCGTGGTCTTCGAACATGGGCTCTTCCATCTGATCCCCGGAGGTTGAATTTAGACTCATCTGACCAAAATACATTTTTCCATTGCTGTTGATTCCAGTTCAAATGGGTGCGTGCAAAGTCAAGCCGAGCTTTTCGGTTTTTTCCGACACAAACGGTTTTTTTGTACATCTATAACTTCGAAGACCATATTCTCGGGCTCTTCTTTTAATCGTGGGAAGACTGGCATCTATTAAAAGTTAATTTTTAGCTTCTCTGGGAACTGCTTTGGGATATTTCGTAAAAAAATTCTTGATTTTCCGATCTTCTCTTACAGTTGTAATACGAGGTCTTCCACCTTTATGAGTTGTGTGGATGTAACCACTATTAACAATGCGGCAAATCGTTGATTTTGGAACAGAGTACTTTATAGAAATTTCTTTTTAGAAAAGTCCATTTTGAAAATCATTTAAAACTTTTGATTTAAAATCAGAATTGTATTTATTTCCTGCCATTTTTTACAAAAATTGTTCTTACGATGCTTATGCTTCCAACATCTTATTGCAACTATTAAAGAACAATAATTATAAAAAAATTATTTAAAAAATGTAACGGTCTGAATCTCATATTAAAAAGGAATGCGATTACCGTTATATCCTAGCGTTTGTTAGTATAAATTGTTTCGTTAAGAGAGTTGCAAATGTTTTGAACACCTGCATTTTGAATACATCTATTATTATTAATTTTTTTGTTGTTTTAATTTAACGGAATTAATTTTTTTTTATTTGTTTCACATAAAACAATGTATGAAGAACATGTAAAAAATAAATTTTAGTAACTAAATGTGATGTGAAGAAAATAAACCAATGAACACAACAAATGCGATCTCAGTTCCAAATGTTTTGACCACTACTGTATATGATCCTTCATATGAACATATAAGAATAATTTATGAACATATATGAATCATGTATGGATGTATGTGTACATGTATGAAGCATGTGTGTTCATGTATGGAGATATATATGTCGATTTTTAATAGGGTTTTGCATTTTTTGTTAGTTACGGTCTTTTCGATTTTAGGTGACGATATATTCAAAAATAGTAACGGTAAGAAGCCGAAATTAAGTTTAAAAACCCGAAATTAACTGTTTTAACCATTGTAGGTTACGGGTTTTTTTAAATTACGGTTACGTTATTTCATGCGGTTACGATATTCAATTGGTAGCAGTATTTTAGCAGTTACTGGTTTTTAGTGGTTTTTGAAACAACTAAAAAAATTTGTAAAAAGTATGGCATTTTTACAGTTATTTTTCCGTATATTAAATATATATTTCAAATTAAAAAGATTACTTTCGATTAAAACAAAAAAAAATTATTTTCTTCGTAAAATATTCTTGTACAATATTCTAATGTTTGTATGATGGGTGACTTTAACCTGAACATGTTTTGTCCGGTTAAGTCTAACTTAGTTCGGGAAATGTGTAGAAGGCTAGACTTAGTATGTCGTCATAACTCAATACCTACACACTTTGATATTCGCACAGACTCAACGTCACTTATCGACTTTTTTCTGTTAAGTTCTTCACTGGTTGTAAATTCGTCCGGCCAAATGCAATGTCCTGGAGTTTCACGCCACGCACTAATTTTCGTTGCAGTAGATATTCCGATTATCTGTTCTCAACGTTATGTTTCTTATCCAGATTACAAAGCTGTGAACATGGAAGTTTTAGAAGCAGCTTTTTATTCTCAGGACTTCAGGCGCATGTATTCTACGGCTGATGTGAATATACAATTGGGGGTTCTTATGTCGAATATCAATGCTTTGCATTCGTTGGTACCAATTGTACGGCATAAAATTGGTCATAATAACAACAATAATTGGTTCAATTCTCCTGAGATAGTTTACCATACCTCATTGCGAGATTTAACTTACAGATATTATTTACAGAACACAAATTCCGAAAATTGGTCAATATACTGCCAGCACAGGAATCGTCTAAAGAGGGTAATCAGAGTAGCAAAGAGTCGTGCCCATTCAAGTGTATTTCAAAGTCTTGGCCACAGGCAAATGTGGAACTACTTAAGACGTAATGGTTGTTTGGAGACAGTAGATCATGGCGCATCCGCTAACCCGGATGAGGTAAATGATTTTTTCGTTTCTTGTCAGATAGGCAATACTTCTAATCCGTTGGATTTGCCGGATAATGGTGGTTTTTCACTTCGTCATGTAGAGCAAGACGAATTGTTTGTAGCATTAAAGAAAATTAAATCGAATGCTGCTGGTCATGATTCTTTATGTTTAAAATTTGTCAAAATAATTTATCCATTAATATCTTCTCATTTTCTTCACCTGGTAAATACAATCATTACAACATCGGTATTTCCTGATGATTGGAAAACAGCTAGAGTTGTTCCCATAAGGAAAGAAGGCAACTCTAATGCATTGGATAATTTACGTCCGATATCCGTTCTTCCTGTTCTTTCAAAAGTTGTAGAACATATTATTAAGGATCAAATGGCTTTTTATATCGATGAAAATTCTTTGATTCACTCATCTCAGTCCGGTTTTCGTCGTGGCTATAACACAAATTCTGTCCTAATTGGTCTGACTGATTCTGTGCGAAAACTTGTTGATAACGGTAAAAATGTAGTGTTGCTTTCATTAGATTTATCTAAAGCTTTTGATAGAGTAATTCATTCTAAGCTTATAGAAAAATTATTTCACCACTTCGATTTTTCAGCCCAAGCTTGTAAGCTTATATATTCCTACCTTAGTGGAAGAAAACAGTTTGTTTCTATTGGGAACTCTTCGTCTTCAACATTGCCAATTACTAGCGGAGTTCCTCAAGGGTCCGTAATTGGACCTTTGTTATTTATGATTTATTTAAATGATCTCTTAAGAATCGTACATGGTTTATCCGTTCGCCATATGTTTATGCTGATGATGTACAGTTTCTATGCTATGCTGATGCACAGTTCTTAGATGTCTTGGAAGGTTGTGTTAATTTTGTTATTCAAGAAGTTTTGTCATGGACATCTAACAATGGTTTTTGTGTTAATGCTAGAAAAACGAAGTTGATGGGATTTGGATCTTTGACTAATAATTTATCTGTAACGCTTAATGGTATACCTTTAGATTTTTTAAATAGGATGAAATGTCTTGGAGTTGTTATAGACAATGATCTGAGTTTTTCTTCACATATGAATTACATTTCATCTAAGATTTCGTTTTTATTAAGAAGGTTGTACACGCTTGATCTATATCTGCCACTTCGTATTAAAATTAAAATTGCAAATGCTTTGTTAATGCCACATATACTGTACTGTGCTGAGGTGATTTCTGGAACCACAGCTGGTGAATTTAGTAGATTTACTAAAAATTTTAACAGAATAATACGTTATATTTTCGGATTGAAACTTCGTAATCATGTTACACCATACGTTAAAAAATTTCTTGGTTGCGATTTCGAGAACTTTATTGGTATGAGAACATTGATATATTTTTACAAGTTAATCATAACAGGCTTTCCTAACTATATTGTACAAAATTTCCATTTTTCGCATTCTATAAGAAATCCTCAAATAATATTCCCCCGCATTCATACTGGCTTTTATGATCGCTCATTTAATGTAAGATTAATACGATTGTGGAATGCTTTACCCAGAGACTTAAAGTGTTTTTCATATTCGCCTCACGTCTTTAGGCGAAAGCTTGAAGAACATGCCAAAACTCATAACTTAATTTAATCTTTTTCCCTTTTTTATTTATTTTTTTTTGTAACGATTAAACTGAATCCACTAATTATTTGTTTATGGAAATAATAATTTAAGCATTATCTGTATTTTTTCTTACAATTTTAGTTATATATTATTTTTATCTTTAAGGTATATTTTATATATATATATATTTTATTTTTTTTTTTATGTTGTTGTTACTGTAGTAGCATTAATTAACTGTATATGGCCCTAAGGGCTCGGTTAAATAAAATGAAGAAATAAAAAAAAAAAAAAAAAAAAAATGTAATTGTCTTAACTGTCATTTTCTAGATTCAACGTAAAACTTTTTTGAGTGAAAGAAAAAACATTTGATTTTAATAATCAAATATTTATTCAAAAATTCATTATTTAAAATTAAAATCGTCTTTATTTGAGTTCATCTTTATTTTAGCAAAGTTATTTTTCCAACATTCTAAATTAAAATATTTTTTTTTTTTTATTTTCTTAAATAAATTTAATTGTTACAATTGTTTTCATAACTAATATATTTTTCTATTTCTTTGTTCTTACAGAAATCGAATTAGGCACAAAATGTATTGTGGAAATGGAAAAACAGCAGACAATACTGCACAATCCACCGCCTATAGACAAAATAGAAAGGTAAATCATAAAATATAAAACACTTTTCTCTTCAAAAAACTATCCGTCTTCATCTTTTTTATACAACTTTTACTGTTTTTCTTTTGTGAAATGCAGCCGGAAACCCCCAAAGACATTTGCATTTGATCATTGCTTCTTTTCATTAAATTCTAATGATGAGAATTTTGCATCACAAGAGACGGTGTTCGATTGTGTGGGGCGTGATATATTGGATAATGCATTCCAAGGTTATAATGCGTGTATATTTGCCTATGGGCAGACAGGTATGTCAAACAATACAAAAAAAAAACTGCATAAACAAATAAAGAGTCATTCCAGAAAATTTCGATATGATACATTGAAAATAAACACATTGAAAATAAACACATTGAAATTCGATGCAGTTCACGTTAAATAGCGGTTTGAAGTTCGACTAAGAAAAATACCTATAGTTTAATCTCTAACTCTAACTTTTTAAAATTTTTTCCGATTTTTAAAAATGTTATCTCATAGGCAAGATTGAATCTTCTACTTTTAGATATTTGTTATAAAATCATACAGTCTATTTGGAGAAAGTTTGCAAAAATGCAAAAACGTAATTTTTTTCGCGTATGTTTCAAAAACTGCACCTTTGATTTTTCTTACACAATTTAAAGCGATAGATCATATTGAATTGTACAACATATTCAAAATTTAGTGTGGGTTCTCCATTTGACTTGAGTAAAAAGTCCTCATAGCGCTCATTTACTGCAAGAGTGACATAAATCAAAAAACACGATTTTGCAGAAAACCAGTTTAAAGTTTTCAATCCATATCTGCCTCGCTCGACCATTTCTCTATTTATTTGGTCACGTTTTTTATACATAGGGGGTTTTAATATATTTTTCTCTTAGTGAGTGTTGTGTGCGAATTCGCTAATTATCGAGAGACCCGTGAGTAGCACTGTTTCTCTATGAAGTATATACTCTTTGCACCCACTTCAAAGAAAAAATAAAATATATAAGGTATACTATCTCGAAAAGTATACATATGAAATTTTTACACAATATAAATCATGATATAACTAATAAATCTGAATTAACTCGAATTTTTTGACTTATGACAGTCTTGAAGTAAATGAGTGATATTATTTTTTTTTAAAAAGTAAAATTTTCAATTTTGTATTGAACACGCAAATATTAAATTGAGCAAAACTAACCAATTATCTCTGGTGCTCTGAATCCGAATCTGTATTCAGAATTCCTCCTCAAGTTTTTTAGACAATTTAACCTAAAAATGCAAAAACAACATGTTTTTTCGTCGTATTTACCACAACGCGAATATTTTCTCTCACTTGAAAATCGTTACTACTGATATTAGCAAAAAATTGTTGCTGACTTAATATTCAAAATACATATTAAATCTATCAGATATCAATTTAACCAATTACCAGTAACTCATTATTTTGCAATAAAATATAATTACTTATATAATCCATTATCAGTCATTATTTTGTAGTTTAAAGTAATGTAATAGGTAATGTCCTATCATTACTTGGTAATCTATAAGGCTAATGACAGGGTATTATCGATATTAATGGGTATTATCGATATTAATTGCAAAATAATAATTATTTGTGAGATTTTATTTGTTCGGTTTTAGATCATGACAAATTTTTCTCTAAATTAACAGAAAAATTATAATTTATATATGATAATTTACTTTGACTATTAGAAAAAAACACAGAAAAAGTTATTAGACACTAGCATGAATGGAATGCATTTTCTGACCCACTACGGTCTTCATCAACATTATTCGTGCCATTTAGTGTTAATCGTAAATATCTTCTATTTAACTCACACGTTAAAGAAATTTAGTAACGTTAAATCCCACATTACTCTGTGTGTTGAGTTAGAATGAAATTTACCACGAACGATTTCTATTTATAGTGTGTTTGTTTTTCTCTAGTCATTATCATAGTTGCCAGTTTAACTTTCAGTTAAAACTTTTAAATGGCAGTTCTTTTCTCTAATGTCATCATATACTATCCTTCTACATAAGCAAAGCATATCAACAAACATTAAAGATTTTTTTGTTAATACATATGTCGAGCATATACATTAAACGATTTTTACACTGTACCTGGTGAGTGGTTTAATAGTGAATTTTATCGTTGATCTATAAATTTATGTGTGAGATTTTAAATTAAATTTAAAGTTCACTAATAATAATTATTTTCAAGAAATATTTTTTTACGTTGCTGAATATTAATTTAAAATCAACTTTTAAAATAACTCTCATACGAGTATATGATAATAATCATTTTGGGTCCTTGGAAAAAACACTTAAAATAAAGTAATTTTTAAAACACTAGTTTTTTAATGCTTATTGGGGAGGAAATAATCCTTTGGGAGTGAGTGTGCGTGATTCAAATTGTTGCGGGAGTAGAATTTTGCCAACATTTTTTTTTTCTTAATTTTTAAAGCCTTATATATCGCACTTGATCAACAAGAGGGTATTAACTCAAAATTTTTAAAATATCACTTTTTTCAAGAAATCAACTAACAACATCAATATCTATCTATTGTAAAAATTGTAACGTATTCCGATTACTCTTTCATCTCGAAAACCACTTTTGAGACCATTTTCATGATAATGTAGTGATTATCTTTATTTCAACAAAAATTTATTATTTCGAGTTAATACAAAAGTTCAAATAGAAATGAATCGTATATTTTCATAAAAAAGGTATTATTTTGATTTGAGCCTTTATTTATGTTAAAAATAATCAAACTGTTTTATTTATATTTGGTTGTATTTTGAGTTGATACTGTTTTGTTGATAAAATTTGTTTTATTCTATAAATTTAAATCGATTAAATTTCAAAAAAAATGGTATTAACTCAAAAAATTGATTTTTTTTTTGCAATGAGTGGTAAAATTTAAAACAAAAACAATGTGTATATATTTTCAAATGGAATTTGCTTATTATGATATGTTTGAATTTTTAAATTCTGTTTAAATGTGGCCATAAACAGTTTTTTGGCTCTACTGAAAATTTTAAAATTTTGAGTTAATACCCTCTTGTTGATCAAGTTATATATGTATTTTCGGATTTTTTAAGAGGCAAAATTTCATATTTAGAGCAATTTAGGGTTAAACAAATGCAATTTATCTTAATTTTAGCATTTTAATTTTAAAAATTTGGGTGATTCACATAAATCACGCGTGGCCCGAGTTAGTGTGAGTGAAGGCTGAATTTACTCACGTGAGCCCGAGGGAGTAGAACAAAATTGTTCATGATTGTGAGTGATTGGATTTTTTCGTTCGTAGTCAACATTCACTCACGCGCCCATTTTTACTCTGAACTATGGATCTTGAGTTTTGCGAAATTTAAAATTCATTTGTATTGAAGAAAATAAAAACTTTTACTTATTTGTAGAAAATAATATGAGAATTTTTTTATTAAATATTCAATATGATCTATCACCACAAATTGTTTAAGAAAAATCAAGGATGTAGTTTTTTGAAATATTCGCCAAATTAGTTTTTGCATTTTTGAAAACTTTATCTAAGAAACTCTATGATAGTAGAAGATCCAATCTTTCATACACTCAAAAAAATTTACAGCTAAATCTACTGAAAATGACAGTTAAAACAACTGTAATTTCAGTTAAAAAGATGACAAAGATAATTATCGCTAAAACAGCAGTTTTTAACTATTAAAAAACAACTAACAAGTGTAGTAAAAACAACTAACAAGTGTAGTAAAAACAACTGACAATTTTTTCCTACAAACATTTTAAAACAACTATAATTGGTAAAAAGAACTGTTATTTTTCCGGTATTTTAAAAATAATTTTTAATAAAAAAAATGTTCATTTCTTTCAATTATAATAAAAAATTTTATAGTCAAAATTCAAAACGCTACTCCAGTTACAGGAATTTCCTCTTAAAAGCGCCCCGCTTTAATGCAATAATGGCAAAAATGCACACACATACAAAATGCCTGAAAATAATTCCGAATTCCTTTAGGCTGAGTTAAATTAGTAAAATAAGAACGAAATTTATCTCATAAATTCGGGTTTAAAAATATGGGGTTTTTTTTGAATAATAAATATTTAAAATTTTTTTCAAGTTTTTGTTAAACCCAAAATTATATTAAAAACTTAACTTATTTTTAACGCAAAATCAAAAAACGAAGCAAAAATTTCTTTTAAAAGAAAGAAATCAATTTTTTTCTAGTAAAAAGTTATACAAATTGTTTACTTAATTTAATTAAATGCGTTTTTACGGACTTATACGATATTTCCGTAAATGCGTTATCGCGCAATTAATCGGGGACTAAACGAGAATTTTTAAAAACTCAACATAATCTTCTATTTTTAAATAACTAACAAAAATTAACTGTTTACTCCAAAATTAATGTTTTGGAAGTTGTTTCTTAAAATACCAAAATAACTACTTCAAACAACTGTTGCAAAAGTACAATAATTTTCTTTAGTTGTTTTTTTAAACAAACAACTGTTCATTTTTTTGAGTGTATGAGATAAAAATCGGATAAAAACTTAAAAAGTTAGTGCAGGTTAAAAATGAGGCATTTCTCTCAGAGTTTTGTCGAATTTTGAGATGCGATAGAACACGAACTACACCGAATTTTAAAAAACTTAATACAGCACATATTTCTTAAGAACGTTGAATACCGATGTGGTCGCTTTTAATGAAATCGAAACACATCCATCCCAAAAACGTCTAAAATCGAAATTTGTTGGAATGACTCTAAAGATGTTTAATTAAATATGTTATTTGTTTCTTTCTGTGTCAGGTTCGGGTAAATCATATACCATGATGGGTTCACAAGAATATAAAGGCATCATACCACGTTTGTGTGACAATTTATTTTCGGCCATTTCAAATAAATCCACTCAAGAATTAATGTACAAAGTGGAAGTATCCTATATGGAAATATACAATGAAAAAGTCCACGACCTCTTAGATCCTAAGCCAAATAAACAATCTCTCAAAGTACGCGAACACAATGTATTGGGACCCTATGTTGATGGTCTATCACAATTGGCGGTGGCCTCATATCTTGATATAGATAATCTAATGACTGAAGGCAATAAATCACGTACTGTGGCGGCTACCAACATGAATGCTGAATCATCCAGATCTCATGCTGTATTCTCAGTAGTATTAACACAAATATTAACAGATCAAGCCTCTGGGGTGACGGGAGAAAAAGTTTCCCGTATGTCTTTGGTGGATTTAGCCGGCTCCGAGAGAGCTGTTAAAACTGGTGCTGTAGGTGATCGTTTAAAAGAGGGTTCCAACATCAATAAATCTCTTACCACATTGGGTTTAGTTATTTCGAAATTGGCCGATCAATCGAATGGCAAAAAGAGTGGCAATGATAAATTTGTTCCTTATCGCGATTCGGTATTAACCTGGCTGTTAAAAGATAATCTGGGTGGTAATTCTCGTACTGTTATGGTGGCTACTATATCACCGTCTGCAGATAATTATGAAGAAACTTTATCCACCTTACGTTATGCTGATCGTGCTAAACGTATTGTTAATCATGCTGTGGTCAATGAAGATCCCAATGCTCGCATTATACGAGAACTACGTCATGAGGTGGAAACTTTACGTAATATGCTTAAACATGCTACTGGTTCTCCGGTCGGCGATATCAATGATAAATTGGCTGAAAGTGAAAATCTAATGAAACAAATTTCGCAGACATGGGAAGAGAAATTGGTTAAAACTGAACGTATACAAAACGAACGTCAACAGGCTTTGGAAAAGATGGGCATTAGTGTACAAGCCAGTGGTATTATGGTGGAAAAGAATAAATATTATTTAGTCAATTTAAATGCAGATCCGTCCCTTAACGAGTTGTTAGTTTACTATTTAAAAGAACGTACTTTGATTGGTGGTCACACCATAAGTGGTGGAACCCAACCGGATATACAACTTTCTGGTTTGGGTATACAGCCGGAACATTGTGTTATTACCATAGAAGATGGTGGTCTCTTTTTGGAAGCTTTTCCTGGCGCACGTTGCTTTGTAAATGGTTATGCTGCTGTTGAAAAGACCCCGCTATCAAATGGTGATCGTATTTTATGGGGTAATCATCATTTTTTCCGTGTTAATTGTCCCAAATCGGCCACTATGAATTCAGAGCCTCAGACACCAGCTCAATTTATTGATTATAATTTTGCACGTGATGAGATAATGCAAAATGAATTAAGCAATGATCCTATACAAACGGCAATTGCACGTTTGGAAAGGCAACACGAAGAAGATAAACAAGTGGCATTGGAAAAACAAAGACAAGTAATTAATAAAATTTTGTTATTTATTAAAAATAATTATAAATTTTTTATATTTTGTTTTAGGAATACGAACGCCAATTTCAACAATTACGCAATATTTTATCGCCTAGCACACCTTATGCTCCCTATACTCCCTATGATCCATTGCGTTTGGGTAAAATTACTCCCAATACACCGACTTCACAAATGCGTGTTGAAAAATGGGCTCAAGAACGTGATGAAATGTTTAAGCGTTCTTTGGGTCAATTGAAAAATGATATTATGCGAGCTAATGCTTTGGTCCAAGAAGCCAATTTTCTTGCCGAGGAAATGGAAAAGAAAACGAAATTTTCTGTTACTCTACAAATACCACCAGCTAATTTGAGTCCAAATAGAAGGGTAGGATTTTTTTTTTTGGAAATTTTTTTTTTTATAAAATACGAAAGAAAATTGCCTTTTTTTCCCTATTTGTAGCGTGGTGCTTTTGTTAGTGAACCGGCTATTTTGGTTAAACGCCTTAATTCAGGTAGTCAAATTTGGAGTATGGAAAAGTTGGAAAATAAACTTATTGATATGCGTGAAATGTATCAGGAACATAAAGAACGTATCTTAAATGGTTTGGTAAGTATACACCGAATTCTAATAATGGGTACAAAATACTAATTTAATTTTAGATGTTCGCAATTTAAAACTTCTTACATTTTGTTAAGAAAAATAATAATTTTTTAAAGAAAATTGTGTGGTGATTACAATAACAGGAACATTTTGTAATTTAAACAAACACAAATTGATCATAGTTAGACTGCAAATAATAAATAACACATTTTTTTACATTTTCTTTTTATTGAAATTACCACTAAATCTTTTGATTTCATCAAAATGCGATGATATAAATTTACGAATATTTTAAAATAAATCTGTATTATGTTTCTATTTTTATGATTAGGTGTTTATTTTCAAATTTATTTTATTAATTAATTCTGTGTTGTTTTCGCATAACCGCTTAAATCAACTTAAGGGGTTTACGCTTTTTAATTTTTTTTTATCTCACTTTTTGATAGATAGACCTTTTTATGTCATTAATTTTATGAAAGAAGACAAACAAATTGGCATTTTTGACATCATGTTTCTGATTTTTTTTAAATCAAAAACATATATTCTCTATGAAGCCCAGAAGGCTGAAATTTGAGATTTTATTTTGACGTACTTACTTAGAGCAATCAAAGATATTGAAGGATCAAAATTTCTAAAAGACATATTGTGGAATGGCAGATATTATGATCTTTCATCTGAATATGCATTATTTAATACGTAATACGTATTTAAATAATTTGTTTAAACATTTATCTTTAAATGTCCGTTTGAAAGGACATAGGATGTGATAACGAAATTCCAAGTGCTCAGTTTCACTTCATGTAGTCTCCTGTACAACGTGCATATCAATTTTCCCATTTGAGGCAAAAAATATTGAAATTTGTCGCAATGATCTTTGTGAATATACAAAATTTTATAATAAATATTAAAGATACTTTCGGAAAAATTCAGTTTATTTTTGAACACCTCTGATTCCCAACTTGAAATTATTTTATGTTGTATGTGATACTTTAAGTTAATTGCAAAATAAATTTCAGAAAAATTAATTATGGCGTTGTTGAGATATTCACGAATTAAAGACATTTTTTCAATTTCGTTATCCTCCTTATCAACACTGTTTAAAGAAGACGATTTGACCTTTAAAATTACATGTTTTTAATTTTCTGTTAAAGCGTATAGTACAGTCTGGCATCGAAATACTATCGTTATGATTTTTTCTTTTTTTTATTAAAAACACTTTTTTTGCATTTTTACAAAGAAAAAATTGGGATTATTATAAGATAAGTTGTTTAGAATCATAATTATGAAAAAAATATGCGGAAATTTAATAAAAAACGTAATTAATTTTAAATTTTTAGCAAATAACAAATCCCGAAAGATCTCAAAAAATCTCGAACAAAATTAGGAATTTATTAAATGCCGGGATTTTGGGATTCGGGATTTACTAAATCCCGAAAATACAGGAATTTTGGGATTCGGGATTTACTAAATCCCGAAAATCCTGTCGTTTCGGGATTTCCCGTTTGGCATCCCTAGTATGTACAAAAAATTAATTAAATTTGAAGACCATTTGTCAATTTAATTTTTGATTTATCATGGAACTCGTGTGAAAATGTTGGCTAAAAATTCGTAGAAATAAAACAGTTACAGCTTGTTAAATAAACTCCCTCCTTGCCCTTTATTTTGCTTTCGCGATTTTTACTTTAAAGATTTTGAAAATCGGGAGCCATCCTTAAAGGTAGACCGATTTTCAATAGTTTTTTTTTTTTTTTATTTTGTGAAGTACAAAAAAATTAAATACCTAAAGCAGATGTTTTTAAGTTTTTGCATAGTTTTTTTTTTTTTAAATAAAAAACAACGAATTTTTGGGTCTGATTTAGTGTCGGACCAAAGACTTCGGCCAGAACATGCTTTTTGTAGGTCTTCGGTATTTTAAAGCAACATGGACAAATTTGACAAATGAAAAAATGTTTTTTGGGCTTATTAGATGCGATGTTGAGTGTCAAATTTAAATAAAAGTCCGTTGTTAAGCAATTAATTTAATATTTGGCCGCATTGAAAAAACTTCGGCTGCCTATTTTTTAACTCTGTAGCTAAACTTAGACTTTTTTCTTAACGTTTTTACTCAAAATCGAATTAAAACGGCTCAGCAAATATGTTTTCAATATCAAAATTTGTCAACATTGGCTCCAAATACCAAAATGCCTACCAAATATCGTTTTTGGGTTGAAGTCTTCGTGCGGACACTAGGCACACAAACTTTTAAAAATTCGGCTTTGTTAGGTACTAAAAAATGTATTCGTGTGTAAAAAAAAATACAAATTTTATTCCCAGATGAGTAATCCTGGCTCCACGGAGGCGCCCGTTTTTTGCCTTAAAAAGGGCATATAACGAAATAACCACCAGGGTTGCCATGTTAGTCCGAATTTAAAATTATAGTTTTTAGAATAATATTTAATATTATGTCTTTCTATCGCAAAAAGATTTTTTTTTTAATACACCATGTCTTTATTTTTTATAATTGTTTAAATATTGCTGTTGGTATTGATTTCTTAAGAGAGTAAACCCCTTAAGCGCTCACCGAGCGTAGAAGGTCTAATTCTAATTTCAAAGTTACTTTAAGTTTGAAAGCTATACAAATTTTTTTAAATGTTGATTTTTGCCAGATAGCTTTTTATCTGGAAATATAGACATACGTACGACCTTTTTGTTTTGTTGCCCTTTTTAAGTTGTTATATGTACATTTGATTATACCAATTTTATATTGATGACTTTAATATCTTAAAACTACGAATTTCGACTTTAGTGATTATGTGATAACGACACAGAAATTATTTATACATTTTTTTAGTTTGCAATTATTAAAACTAATTATTTTTAAATTACATTTTAGTGTATTAAGAGAAATATATTAATGTCGCAAATATAAATGTATAAGAGTACAGAGTTGGGGTCTAATCTAGTCTTAAATAAATGCATTTGCTTTGGGTCATTTATTGCATGTTTTACATAACTGAGAAGACAAAACAGAATTCAATAAAATGTATATTTGTTTTATTTTAAATAATGCACGCAAATCCGATACTTAAAATCTGAATGTTAATATTTATAGTCTGATATGTTCTCAAGTGATTACCCGACGAAAAAGGTTTATATCTAGTTATATATATCTAGTTATATATAGCTTGATATAATTATATATAATTACATATGAGGCCATATGTAACGATCTATAATTACATCTCATATTTATTTTTACGAAAATTTTTAATACAGCGCTATATATAATCATATATCATTATATCTCATGTTATATATGAGCAGATCTTTTTTATCTTATCATATATACTTGATAAAGCTAAATATGCAATAAAACTAAACAAATTCTATCACCTTTATATATAATTATATATGGCATCACATATTCTATATAAATATATGAGTTAAAATTAAAAAGAAAAATTCGATCACTTTTATACAATATATACTATTGAAAAAAAATTCAAAAAAGTTTTTGATTTTGGAAAAAAATAGTCAAACAAAATTTTTTTTTTAATATTTTTTTTTCGAAAGATTGAAGAAATAGCTATCTAAACTATTTAGGGCACATTTTGCTAAGAACAATAGGTAATAAGTTACATGGATAAGAAAAAACATCTGTTTGGCCAAAATGTCAAATTTTGACCCCCTCTAACTCAGAGAGTTCTTGACCGATCTTGTTGAAAAATTGTGTCTTAACTACTATCCAATATTCGTTTTCAAAAGTTGGGTCACTTGACATGAAACTCCCCACATATATAAACATATATGGTAAAAATTAAAAACAAAAAAAATCTATCTGGGATGTGTACTATTTGGGATGTAAAACTAAATAGTAGTGCGGATTTTCAAAAAATTTTATGAAGATATATCAAATTTGATCAAATTATATATAACTCGATCAAATTATATAGACCCATTTTTGGGATCAAATTATGTCAGATGAGATCCCATTATATCACATGAGAATGTTATGTATGCCATTTTCAGATCAGCCATGATATTTTATTTATTTAATATCAATACAAAGGAAGCCTTCATGGCCAAGGAAGGAATTATATATATGACTATATATGATTATATATACCTATACCGAACCTTTTTTCATCGGGTAGTAATAATTTTTGCTATATTATCATATTTTTGTCAAAAGTGCGCACACCATAAAAAATTTTAACAAAAAGTAATTAATTTTAAACTTTAACAACTTTCGCGCAATAATACGAAGTCGATAATGCAGTTTTAAATATTTAAATATATAGTCTCGCCATTCTCCGTCGAATGCATTTAGTTTTTACTATATTCTGTTATTTTTATTAAAAGTACTAGTACCAAAGAAAAATCTCCACAAAATAGTTTTGTTAAATATATTTTATTTTAAAATTTAAACATGCTCGCAAATTTTTTTTAAAGCCCACAATAAAAATCTTAATATTAACATTTGTAGTCTGATATATTCACATACGATTCAATATAATTTTTGATATACATATTCTGAAATTTTTGTAAAAAGTACGATTACCAAAAAAAAATCACCACAAAAAGTAAATCTACAGAAATTAGCATCGTTTTTAAACAATTTAAAGCCAATAATAAAAATCTGAATATTAAAATTTATGTTTAGATATATAATCAATCGATTCAATAAAATGTTTACTATGTTCTGATAAATATGTTAAAAGTTCTGATACTAAAGAAATATCTGGACAAAAAAAATGCATTAATTTCGGGTTTACCTTATTTTTTTTATACTCTTCGCAGTGTTACAAATGAAATAGAAAAAAGTTATGAAAAAAACATTGTTGAGGTGAAAAACTTGTTTGGATGTAAAAAAATATTTTTGAGGTGAAAAACTATTTTTGTGGTGAAATAAAAATTATAGGTGAATTTTATATATTATTCACCTCTTGCGTCTGGTTGACAAATATAACTTACTGCAATATTTTATACACCAGACGCTACTATGAAATTGTATAGAAAATTTGGAGGTACCTTTACATTTGCACTCATAACTTTTGAACCGCTGGACCGATTTTGATCATTTTCAATATCACTGCTCCGGAGGATGTTCCATATTGGGTTTTCGTGCCGTCATCGCCATTTTTTTTTTATTATTTTATGGCACATAAATATGATTTTCTACGATAAAAACCACTATTTTGGCAGGTCAATTCCATTCGCGTGAATCACTTTCTACAAGGGGTGCAAAAGTTACGGTGGTTTAAAATTTCAAATTTAAATAAATCGAAAAATAAAATTTTTTGATTAGTTTCCAAAAATTGTTTTACATGTATAACATTGTTTTATATATTTTGGCGTTTTTATGGATAGTTCAAACCTAATTTAGTGCTTTCCAAAAAATCTTTGTCAAATTCCGTGGTATTTCAAAAAAAAGAGTAATTTTTGACTTAAATTCGAGCCTTAGGAGATATTAAAAACTGATTACTTGTTTCTGAGATTATACGTGAATTTGACGTAATCGGTTGAAGAGAAAATGTATATTCTCAAAGTTAATTTTAACATAGTGTAGGTTTTTAAAATGATGCTTTTTAAAACTCATTCAATTTCATTTGGTCCATTAACTCTAGTGTCAGACCGAATACTTCGCCCAGAAAATAATTTTTGTCGGTATTTTAAAGCATTATGTATAAATTTGTTGGGCTTAAAAGATGTGATTTTGAGTGTAAAATTGAAAGTAAAGTCCTTAGTTAAGCAACAAGTTCAATAATCGGCCAATTTGGTAAAACTTCGGCGGCCGATTATTTAACTTTACAGCTAAACTTCGCTCCAGGCGGGGTATTTAAAATTGCCCATAAATGCGCCAAATGTGTTTGATAAGAAATTTAGCTATTTCGATAGAAACCCATATTTACAAAATATTTTGTGAATTAATTTTTTGTGCGCATGCCAAAGTTTGCGTTAAACATGCACTTTCATAAAATTTCAAAAATAAATATTTTGAAATGAACACAATTTTAAAAAATTTTAAAAACATATTTATTTTGACTAGAAATCGTTGATACTAAACACAAAGTAGGATTGGAGCTCTAATTTTTGTCCAAGGACATACGGGATTCCAATAGAATACCTGTAAAGGACATCGTCTTAACTTGAAAGCGTATTGACGGATTTGTATGAAATTTAGCTAAAAGATTATATTTAGTAGTACATATAAGCATTTTTTGTTAAACACGTATAACTAGTAAAATATGCATTTTTAGTAAAATATTAATTTTAAAACAAATATGAATTTTTAGGAAAATTTTAATATTTAGAAAAATGTGCATTGTTATTAAAATATAGATTTTTAATTAAAATGTGAATTTTTTAATAAATGTTTATTAAAATATGCATTTTAGTAAAATATGCATTTTTAGTAAAATATGCATTTTTAGTAAAATATGCATTTTTAGTAAAATATGCATTTTTTAGTAAAATATGCATTTTTAGTAAACTATGCATTTTTAGTAATATATGCATTTTTAGTAAAATATGCATTTTTAGTAAAATATACAAAAGCATGCACTAACAAATTTATCATTCCTAAGATATTGAAAAAGATCAGTCTCTCTTTTATGTCAAACTTAAAAAAATTAAGAAATTCGATGAAAGTTAATAAATAATACTAAAAACCTTAATTTTAATTTAGAGAAAAAGATATTTAAACCAAAGCATTTATACCTCTGTTATTATAATATTACTATAGAGCACGTAAAAAACTAACCCTTCCTTCTATTTCATTCTTTTATAATCATTAACATGCAACACTAAAGCCTCTAATTGAGACCTTCTCAGATGAAGAAGATTCGGATGAGGTAAATGTACAAAACAACTTACATTAAAAAATCAATCATTAACAATAAATTTAAATTTAACTATTTAAAAAAATAAGAAGTTCCAACAAATGGCATTACTTATTTAATAAATGTTTTTTTTTTCTTTTACCACTAGGAAAATGACAACCCTAAAACACTTGATCCATTTTATGAGTCTCAAGAGAATCACAATTTAATTGGTGTGGCCAACATATTCTTGGAAGTACTATTTCATGATGTTAAACTAGATTATCATACACCGATTATATCACAACAGGGTGAAGTTGCTGGACGACTTCAAGTCGAAATTCAACGTATTGCCGGTCAAATGCCACAAGATCGTATGTGCGAATCAATATCGGAATCATCATCGGATTCCCGGGATGATTATGATGATGCTCCCGATCCAATGGCTAATCAGGTAACATGTCGTGTTACCATTAAGTGTGCCTCTGGCTTGCCTCTATCCCTATCGAATTTTGTATTTTGTCAATACACATTCTGGGGTCATCAAGAAACTGTGGTACCCGTTATTAATGCCGAAACTACGCCAAGAGATCAAAATATGATCTTTAAATTTGAACACACTAAAGATTTTACTGTAACCATAAATGAAGAATTTCTCGAACATTGTATAGAAGGTGCCCTTTCCATTGAAGTATGGGGTCATCGTAGTGCTGGTTTTTCGCGATCAAAGGGATGGGAAGTTGAACAACAACAAGCTAAAGCTAGATCTTTAGTAGATCGTTGGGCTGAATTGTCACGCAAAATCGAACTGTGGGTAGAAATTCATGAACTCAACGATAATGGTGAATATGCCCCAGTGGAAGTTACCAATCGCACCGAAGTATTAACTGGTGGCATTTATCAATTGCGTCAAGGACAACAACGTCGTGTACATGTACGTGTTAAACCTGTTCAAAACTCAGGTACTTTGCCCATTATTTGCCAATCAATAGTTAATATAGCTATTGGTAGTGTAACGGTACGCTCACGTTTACAAAGAGCTCTTGATTCTTATCAAGAAGAAGATTTAACCATTCTAAGAGAAAGATGGAGTGAGGCTTTAGGAAGAAGACGTCAATATTTAGATCAACAAATACAAAAACTCATTAAAAAAGAAGAAAAAACTGAAGAAGAACGTGAACGTGAATTAAGTTTGGTACATCAATGGGTATCGTTAACAGAAGAACGTAATGCTGTTTTAGTACCAGCTCCAGGATCAGGTATACCTGGTGCCCCAGCCTCATGGGATCCTCCTTCTGGCATGGAACCGCATGTACCCGTCTTGTTCCTAAATCTAAATGCCGATGATCTCTCAGCTCAAAATACTAATGATGAATTTTCTATAGCTGGTATTAATTCTATTTTATCCAAAGAACATGGCCACAAATTTTATACACTGCAAATCTTGCAACATTTGGATAAAGATGTTTGTTCCATTTCTAGTTGGGACTCATCAATGCATGATAGTCCCGCTTTAAATCGTGTCACCGAAGCTAATGAAAGGGTGTATTTGATTTTACGTACCACAGTACGTTTATCACATCCTGCACCCATGGATTTGGTATTACGTAAACGTCTTTGCATAAACATTAAAAAGGGCCCAAGTATAACGGATCGTTTGAAAAAATTCCGTTTGGTTAGAATTGAAAATACAATTGCTAGTACTGGTGTTACCTACGAGGTTGTATCGAATATACCCAAGGCATCGGAAGAATTAGAAGATCGTGAATCTTTGGCACAATTGGCAGCAAGTGGTGATGATTGTTCAGCTAGTGATGGTGA
>JAEKOY010000424.1:0-25000 GCA_021234595.1 Delia radicum
AATGTATTTAACGCGTTATTTTAAAAACTGCAAATGAGAAAAAAATTTACACATTTGGCATCAGCGTAAAAAATATGTATTTCAAAGACTAGTTTTGCAAAAAAAATTAAATTCGTTAAGTAGTGTTATTTTTAAAAATAATTATATTCGTTCGAATAATTTTAAAAAATTATAAAATTAACATAAAATATTAAAATTATTTGATCTGTTATTCGAACAAAATAAAAACTCGAATAAGTGACACACCCCTCATTCATTCTATATTCGATACCATCATTCTATATTCGATACCATCATTCTATATTCGATACCATGTTGTTTCACTCTGTAGAGTAATATGGCGTTCACACCTAAATGCTTAACACTCTTTTTGCCAAAACACTTATAAAATCGCTTTATTCTATTACAAACAGTTGTGTTATTCTCTTACATTACTTTTTGCAAAACGCCTATTTTAGTGTGAACTTCATATGAAGTTAATAATGTCGTGTTAGTTTACATGATATTTTTTACTGTCAAATCTGATTATTTAATTGGTACAAGTTTATCAGAATCTTTATGGCAAATTAAGAATGCTGCTAATGTGAATGCACTATATAGTAAATTGTTCCTTTTGAGTAAACAATGTAAATATAATGTAATAATATATTACGGGAATTTTAAATATATTCATAGAAAAATGCATTAAATGAATAAAATTATAGATTCTATAAATAAAATTAATATATGTAACGTTCTGTAATAACTGTCAGTCAGCACACTCAAATAAAAAAATTAGTACCACATTTTATGTACAAATTTACAGTTTATGTACAAATTTTTAATAAGGGTAATGTTCGCTAATGTGGTCCCACATCTGTCTTTTGGCCTATATAAGGCAAACTACCAAGGAAACTACACAGTGGTGGAACACGCAGATCTTATTGAATCTTGGATATGTTGAAAGGGATTATAAACTACCCGAGTTCGCTAATGTGGCCCCACATCTGTCTTTTGGCCTATATAAGGAAAACTAACAAGGAAACTACACAGTGGTGGAACACGCAGATCTTATTGAATCTTTGATATGTTGAAAGGGATTATAAACTACCCGAGTAAAAAAAATAATACAATATGATGTCATGTATAATGATATCTCATCTTATATAACGGGAAATATATTATGATCCAAAAAATGGTGGATCAAATTATATCGGATATGATATATATACAGTGTGGGCCAACTTCGACTAACTGTTAAAATGCTTATAACTTTTTTATTTTTTTTTTTAATGAAATTATAACTTATACAATTTTTGTTTATCTAAGTATAAAAAAAGACATGTTTTTATTTAATGGCTCTTTTCAAGACGTTTTGCATTATGCTTCTCAATGTTTCTGGCTCCAAGTCTGCAATTTCTGTGCGAATATTCTGCTTAAATTGCTAAATGCTTTGTGGTTTGTTGCCGTAAACCCGTCCCTTCAAGAAACCCCACAGGGGCCGCCAAATCTGCGGAATGAGGAGGCCACACAAAATTAGCATTTTTGAAATTATTCGGTCACCAAGAAGTTCTCGCATAATCGTCTTTGTGTCTCTCGTGGTATGAGCTGTAGCCCCATCTTGCTGGAACCATATGTCAGAATTATTGAGATTGTTCAAAAAGTTGTAACTTTCTCTCGCAAGCAAAATTAATCTATTGGCATATTGTAGTCCTTGTGATGAATCCCTGGGGAATAATTCTTGAGCCAATTTAATTGTATATGGAAACATCCCCAGATCAACTTTCAGGAAGCGCTGCTGCGATGTTCTGGAGATTCCCATAGCACGTCGACGAGTAGTTTCAGATGGATCCTTGTGTACACTTTCTCGTACAGCATCCACAGCTTCTCCAGTATTAGACCAACTCTTTGGGCATTGCTTTACTATAGATCATTTTCTTGTTCCAAATAAAAAAGTTATATAAGAATTTTCAAAACAACTCAAAACGTCGACATTAGCACACATGTTCGCTTAAGTGCACCTACATATATTAAATACTTTCTAAAGCAACGGTTTATAAATGGGGGTCCGCGGACCCCCAGGGGTCCGTAGGAGTGGTCGCTGGTCCCACGGAGTACATCTTAATTCGATTTTACTGCATTTGGTTTTTGTTTTTATTTTTAATTTTTTTTTTTTGGAAATTTTTGTATATTATCCCCAAATTGTAGTTTAACACTAAAATGACTGGAATTTACCTACTCTGCCAAAAACCGGTCAAAATGACTGGTGGTTTTTTATAAATTCGTCAACATCCATTTTTAATTTTTCATCCTATCCTTACGGAGTAAGCAGCAATGTAATCTAGAAGTCCAGCACTTCAAAACTGTATTTAACCCTAGGAGGTTCAACCAGGTCTGTGTAGAAGTTTTGCATATAAAAGTGTGTATAACTTTTTTGTTTTACGTGTTAGTATCTACTATCAGATTCGGATTAGAAACCAAAAAATGGAGAGCACTCAAAATTTTATATGCAAAAAGTTCCCTAGTTTGGGTGGTCATATTATCGCCCCTGGGGTGTTTCGAAGGTTCAATATCAAAACTTAAGCTCGGTATTACTTCTCTTATTCCTATTCAAATCGGACCAATAAGTAAGAAATGGCCGAATTATTTCCAAAATTTTGTGATATATCCCACTTTGCTCTGCTTGGCTTTAGAGATTTGAAAAAAAAATTAGCAAATATTTATTAAATAATAAATGTTTGTTTCATGAAATGTCTTTATTTGATTTATTTGAAAATGAAACTAGAGTTATTTTCAATAATCGATACTTAAAAATATTATTTTAACAATTATTTCTATCAAAACAATTTTATAACAAACATTTGAGATACATTTTTTTTTTTAATTTTAAAATCTTCATAAATAAAAATATTAAATTAAAATAATTAAAAACAAAACAAAACTAAATAAACTGCTGCCAATTAAAACTAAATGGGAGATAATGAACGACGTTTCTGCTCTGACAGATCGGGATGCCACATGTCAACAATAAGTACTAAACGTAAACCTTCACCCTCATGCCAGACTTCATGCTCAAAACTGTCATCGAAAATAAGAAATTTACCTTCTTGCCAGGATCTTAAAATTAAATAAAAAATATTTAAATTATTTATGTATAAACAGATTTACAAGATTTTCTACCTTTCTTCTTCAGCTACTCTAATGCGTGTTCCCTGGGGTACAACCAAACCCAAATGCGCTCTTAGCCTACAATTGGTGGGTCCACAATGAGGCCACACATGAGTATTTTCGTGCATGACACTAAATTTAACTTGACCCCTAAGACAATCACGTGCCGCTGGAAATTGTGCTATTAAATTACAAGTTATGGGTGCTTTCATACAATTTTGCCGTTTCTGTTGTCCGCGAGCATACAATTCAAATTGTTTCCAATCGCCAGTATTTTTAAGATTCTCTGATTCATCTTGAAAATAACCGGTTTTGCTTAGAATATGTAAACCTTCTGCTTTTATAGCCAACCAATTATCTTGTAATATCTTTAAATATATTTCATAAGTGGTTTCTTCCAGAGACCAAAATGGTTGGGCCTTTAGATAGGGTTCATTATACAATGATCTTTGATATATACTGCGAAATAATTGTAAATCTGCACCTTTACGATAAATTTCCACTGCTTCATGTTGTTTTCCCAGTCTTTGTAGTGATTCTCCTAATTGAAAATAAAAACGTCCATCTTGGGTACCATCATCATTACTTTCGATACCTTTTTGAAGATATTTAGAGGCATTCAAATAATCATGATCCAATTGTTTTAGCACAAAACCATAATGCACCAATGCAAATCCATTATCTGGCCAGATTTTTAGAATTTCCTTTAATATCATTTTAGCATCTAGAAGACTAAACTATATAAGGTTTTGTAACGAATTATGAAGATTTTAGCTGGAATTTTTAGAGTTTGAAAATATTTACCGATTTTGCATTAGGTATGTTACAGCTAATTCATTACGTATGGAAGGTTCCTGAGGAAATTGCTTTATTAGTAGTTGATGTATGGGCAAAGCTTCGTGGTACTGACCTAGAAACATAAAAAATACAAAAGAAATAGAAAATTTTATTAAAAAAGTTATTTAAAAAAAAAAAACAAGTGGACGGATTGAAAGAGGCAACAATAACTGTTTATCGTTTTTTCAATCCTAATATTTTTTCGTATTTTTTACAATGACGTCATAATTTGTATGATTGCACTCAAAAAGTTTGACAGTAGAATCTACTGAAAATTCCAGTTAAAACAACCGTAAATTGAAAGGTAATGGCCATTAAAATAACTAAAAATTTTAAAACAATTAACAAATGCCGTTTAATTATTTACTACAAAAAATTTGAAGCTACTGAAAAAATTGGTAAAAACCACTGTTTTTAACAGTTATTTTTTCGGTATTTTAAAAATATATTTATGTAAATAAAAACTGTTATTTTAAGCAAAAATTTTTTTACTTAAAATGTAAATTGACTATTGTGAAACATAGCGCGCCCCGGTAGGCTAGTTGGTAGTGTGCTGGCTTATCTGTGCGGGAGTCGTGGGTTCGATTCCCACCAGAGGCACTGGTCTAGTGCTTGGTTAGGGTAATAGTATATAATTTGTAATTATATGATTATTAATTAATAAAATAAATAAATATTCTGAAACGGTACTCTAGTTATAACCTTTTTATGCCTACAATGAAATTTTCTTATTATTTTTTGTAAATTATCAGCATATCAATAATAGGGTTATGACTTTTTACATTTTTTGCAAATAACAAAAATTACATGGCATAGCCGTGTAGACCTTGAAAAAATATTAAGATCCGTGATCTTACTTTTTCGCGCTCATTAAAAAAGTTTCCGCTACAAAAAATTATATAAAATTTTACTAGAATTGCATAGTTTTTTGTTATGTCTTATACTACCATCAGTAAAAAGTATTTTTCCGCACACATACACATTCAAGGTTTTTCTTCCGAATTCACTTAAACAAACGATATTTATTATCATAACAATAGTGTCCACAAGGGCACTTCTCTGTATTTTTTTCGCAATAAAAAAGTTAGAATCCTAATCAATAATAACAAATATTAACTAAACGAGAATTGTGATGAATTTAGTTCGGCTTAAGGTCATGGGTGTCAATAATAAAAACCAAATTTTTAAATTTTGTTTTTAAAAACTCGTCATAATCTTTTTTATTTAATAACTAACAAAAATTAACTGTTTGTTGCAAACTTATTGGTACTAAATTAACAGCTGCAAACAACTTTTAAAAAATACAGTTATTTTCTACAGTTGTTTTTGTAAAATAACTGTCACAATAGTTATTTTGTATTATTTCATAGAACTATACTTTCTTTACTTTTTTGAGTGTAAATCAAAAGATTGTATGAGCATAATTTTTGTTTTATTATTTTGCATAATAACGCTTATACATTAAAAGTTAAAGCTTTTAACAAATTTCAGTCCATTTTTTATGCCAAAAGTCAAAATTTCCAATTTTTTACAGATGTTAGTTTTTATATCCTATCTACCAGAAAATGCTCGGGGAGCATTTTTGCAATTTTCATAATATTATAATATACTCAGCAATAACTGTTTTGCCAAGGAATGATTCTAATCGAGCATTTTCATCGATGAATTTAACATTGGCTTGTCATAGGAAGGAAACATTCTTTTAATGCTGCAAAACAACTTCCTAGGAATATGTTATGCCTAAATATCTTCCAAGAAATTGTTTAGGCAGAAAAACTTAAAAAAAATCATATTTGGGATGATTCCCTCCTTCATCAATTAAAATACCAAATTAGAAGAGAAAAAACTTGTTGGTGGGTATATTATACTTCATGGGTACTATACTGACCAATTATCCCGCTTTTGGCAGAATTTTTAAACTTTTTAAAGGTTGATTCCGCCTTGAAGTGTTTAAACCAAAATCCCTCTTAAAAAGCCTAAAAGGTGCTATAAGGGCATTCGTTGTGCAAAAAATGATTGCTCATACAAAGAAAATATAAATTTTATCCTTAATTTTGTATAGAAAACTGGGCAAATTCAAAGTACTTTTATTTAGAGCTTTTCCTGATTATTTAGAGCTTTTTATTATAGAAAAATATTTAAAAATTAAAAAAAAAAATATTTAAAAATAAAAAAAAAAAAATATTTAAAAATTTTAGAAAAATATACAGTAAATTTTATTATTTTCCAGAATCTTATACACAACTATTTTTTGGGTGAAAATAAACATATGGAAAACTTTTCGGAAAAGTGTAAAATAAATTGCTGACAAAAATTTTCATCTAAAATACAGAAAAACTCAAATTGTACTCAGAAATTTGTTCTTAAAAAGTAATTTCTTAAGAAAAAAAAGAAAACGTTTTTATTAAGATGAGAAAGTTTTAAAATAAAAATTACTCCACACAATTTTCGAAGCTACATTTGAATTTTATTGAGCGGATGACATTTTTAATAACTAATTGTTATAATTTTGTCAGTTTCAGATTGCAAATATGATAAAATTTCGGATTTTTAGACAAATCCCTCTTTTTGATACAAAAAACGGTTAGTCACGTTAAGAATATAATACAAATTTGTACGAAAAATTCAAATTGATCTTACATTTTCACTCATAACTTTTGAACTGGTTACCTCAGAATATATTCCAGAACAGCTTCTTTTTTCACCGGTTGCATAGAACCGGTTCTAGAACATGTTCCTGGTAGTCAAAATGTAAGGCTTCACTGTCCCAGAACCAGTTCTATAACTGGTTCTAGAGCCGGTTCTAAAGCAACCTGTTCTTGTTTGGAGGTTAAGAACCTGTTGTAAATAAGAAAAACTCCATGCAAAAAGAATCGGTTGTAGAACTGAAATTAGAACCTATTGTAATACAGTATAAGTTGTTCTGCAACCTGTTACAAAGGAGTTATGTTATAACGAACACCAGTTATAACGAACTTTTTTTATATCGAACGATTTCTCTGGTCCCAACGCATTTACTAACATATGTCATACAAAATAATACGGTTATAACCAACATCGTTTATAACAAACTAATTTTTTGGACCCTTTTACAAGTTTTCGTATAAATTTTTCCGCTTATAACGAACACATAAAAAATGAGATTTTAAAATGAAAATTCTGCTACAAATCTTAAAAATTTTTGCTTTGCAATTTCCAATATACTAAAAAAGAATGAAACGTTATTTTAATGAAAAAATTGTTTGAGAATTACAAATAAAAATTTTAAAATTAGGAGAATTTAAGAAAAAATTCTGAAATTCAAATTTTTTTTTTTTTTGAAAATGTTTTCCTCTCTTATAACGAACTTCGCTGATAACAAACTAAATCGTCCGGTCCCCGCTAGTTCTCCACTGTATTTGGATTTTACTATGCCCTTTTTTGTTGGAGGAGTATTTCGCATTTCAACAGACAGACGAACATTGCTATATCGACTTCACTATTCATGCTGATCTAGAATATATGAGGAATTTGCACTTTAAAAGATAACCCACATGAGTAAGCGTATTTATTGTTAGAAATTAGAAGCAGACTACAAAAATGTTTCGTTTTTGAAAATCGGTTGATAAATATATATTTGGCAAGCTCTAAAAAATTTTGAATACCTGAGGTGCACTACTTTGGAGTTTAATTAATCAGCGCCTGATGGATCCAATCGGCCCTTCTTTGAAACTGAAATTACGTTGATTATGGCTGTGTGAAGTTTCATGGTAATCCGAGCAGCCAGTAATAAATGGCTGAATTATTGCCAAAATATATGTGATACACCCCACTGTGCAATGTGGCCCATGTGTACAAACATACATTGAACCTATATGTATATACATATATGAAAATTTTTAAATAATGTTGTCTAAACTCAATTCCATTAAATAGCGCAAAAACACTATAGAAAAAACTGCGAAAGTTTAAAACTCGGAAAATTTTGGTTTCACTTGTAAACCACCATACATCTTTTTATGAAGCAGCGATATGAAAAGTTCTTTTTAAGTGATTGTATCTCACAAGTCTAGTGACTATATTTTGTATTCGTTTCGATCTGTTAGTTAAAAACTATGAGCAAAAAAATAAAATTAGTGAAAAAACTCTTGTAAATTTTAAGTAATTTTCGATTTTAATTTTTAATTGACATCAATTCTTTTGGTGAAGACGGTTCAACGTCAAACTTTGCCTGTTATTGCTTTTAAGTAGAGTCGATCCAAACATACACACAGGGAAATAAAGTGCCAACCGAATTGAAAAGTGTATATTAATGATAACAACTTATAAATTCAGATAGTACAACAATATTTACATTCGATTTCTGAAAGTTTTGGGTGTTGCGACTAAAATTCTGTTTAATTAACCGAACTTTGTTGTTACAACTACTATAAAGTTGTGTCAACTCTCTAGTAACCGAATTTCAGTTGGCAAATAGTTAAAAAAGTTTTCTGTGTGTATGCATATCGTTTCTCTCAATACATAAAACTTTGAGGCATCTAAAAACAGTTGCAACAGATGTCGACATTTTTTTAAGTATATATATATATAAGGGCGGGTCGATTTAAAAATCGCTCAACATACAAGGAAAATCGTATTATAGGGATCCAAATAAGAAACTTTGCCGAAGGAACCATACCTCTAAAACGAATTCTAATGTCCCGACTTTTGAAAAATCCCACTTCGACCCATTTAGAGTGCCCCAATCGAATCCAACCCAATCGAATATAATTTATACATTCATCTGCTAGAGCGTCTTCCGGAGAAGAATCTTGGAAAGACTCCTCCTACTTTCTGAAATATCTCTATCCCGAGATTTGTACATTTTGCTATAAAAACACGGCTAAAAATTACCTCTTTCAACTTAAGTTTTAACCCTTTAACGGTCACCTAGAATGATGATTTATTAATCTGCTAGCGCGTCTCCCGGAGAAGAAGTAGCTCTCACAATCTTGGAGAGATTCCTCCTACTTTCTGAAATATCAAAGTGGGCTTTTTCAAAATTTGACCCTACGGGTCAAAGGTCGGGACATCAGAATTCGTTTTAGAGGTATGATTCCTTCGGCAAAGTTTCTTATTTTGATCCCTAGAATACGATTTTCCTTCTACGTTGAGCGATTTTTTTGCCTCCCTACAAATCGACCCGCCCTAATATATATATATCCTTCTACACAGTGGGATGGAGGGCCTAAAATAATATGAATTTCCATGAAGCATAGATTGGGCATTACGTTTGGGAGCCACAATATGTTAAAATTCTATGTCAGATTTCATGTATTAAACTGATTTAAATTTTTTTCATATTTTTGGTAAATCTTCAACTTTCCAAAATATTATCAAAGTTTTTGCCATAAAAGGTAATAAAATCGAATGATAACTTTTTTTTGTACCTAAAATCAGAGACCGAAAATAACAGTTATCCAGAAAACTTAAACTCAAAAACTCTCTATGTTAGAGTCAACGGAGACGTATACTATTATATACCAAACGATTCGTATTGAGTGCTCTTTCAGAATCTGATCTTAAGGAAACGATCTCAACTCCACAGTTAAGAGTTATTTTTCAACGGAAAAATAAAAGATCGGATGAAACTCTTAAGATGAGAGTTTTATTTCGCCTTCATTAAATAAAACTCTTTTGAGGAGTTTTATTTTTTCCGTCTGAAATAAAACTCTTTTGAGGAGTTTTATTTTTCCCGTCATAAAATAAAGCTCGTTTGAGGAGTTTTATTTTGAAACTCATTTAAGGAGTTTTATTTTTCCGTCTAAAATAAAACTCATGTTGTTTATTTTCTTCTTTTTTTATTGACTTTATTTGCTATAATGTGTGTATTATGTGTATTCTTTTAGCCTCCCAGAACTCAAAAAGAGGTTTAGCAATCGATAAGGGCCTTGGAGAAAAATTGTCGATTTCATAGAAAGCTGTTTTCATCCTCATTATTACTTCCTTCGCTTTCTTGCTCCATATCTACATATATAAGAAATATAACAACAACCATTTAATAATAGGAATCAAACAATAACAAATTAAAAACCCACATGTTTTCATTTTAACGACGATTACAATGCAAGTGATTGGATTACATTGCCTTACAAATTGCAATGATCTGGCAAACGGCAAGCTTTGAGTGTCAATTTAAATAAAATGAGTTTTATTCTCTGACGGAAAAAATAAAACTCCTCAAATGAGTTTTAAAATAAAACTCCTTAAATGAGTTTTATTTTAGACGGAAAAAATAAAACTACTCAAAAGAGTTTTATTTAATGAAGGCGAAATAAAACTCTCTTCTTAAGAGTTTCATCCGATCTTTTATTTTTACGTTGAAAAATAACTGTTTTGGATGTTTTTTTTTTCTTTTTAAGCCTCAAAATTACTGTTAAAGGAACTTTTTTGATATCACTTATAACCGTTATGGTCCCTGCCTAAAATTTTAGCAAGTTTTCTAGTTTCTCCATAAAAATATTTTTTCTTAAAAAATATAAAAAAAAATAAAAATTAACAATTTTTATATTTTAACTCACCCAAAAATCTCATTCTTTCTAAACAACGTTCTGCAGCCGATTGATATTCATGAAGATAATTGTCATTTGCTTTATAAATCAAATAAGTTTTATAATATTCAATGGCTTCTAATAGAAGACGATTGCTTTTTTGTTGTTCCGCATAATAGTCCAATGTTTGAGCTTTACCCAAATACGTTTGAGGTTCGGTGGGATATTTTTGTATTAGTTGATCAAAGGATTTTAAAGCTTCTGCATAATGCTTTAGAGTGGGGGAAATTATAGGGATAGGAAATAAAGAGGAAAGAGGAATTATAGGATAAAACAGCACAAGAAGAACAGCAGTTAATAACGAAATAAAAGCAGAAATTGTATTAGGGCAAAATAAATAAAAAATACACAGAGAAAAAAAAATCATAGTTAAATCAATTATTATTTTCATATTTAAATTAATATCTTACTTTTTAATGAAAATTTTTAACTTAAGTATGAATCTTATTAAAGCAAATATGATTATATTTAAAATGAACTTTTTCGTATTTATATCAACATTATTGATGTAATTTCCGCGTTTAAAAAATAAGTAGAAACATATTTAAACTAAATAGAAAACAAACTATGTTTGATTTCAAAGCTATTTCTATTTAATTTAATGTTGTTTCTAATTGTTTTTTTTAATGCTTTTTTCTGTGTGTATATATTTAAATGTTATAAAATGAAAAATAAATATTTTTTAGAAAATGCATTCAGGTTAGTAAAAAAAATATTAAAATTAAGTCGATATTTATTTTTAACAATTCAAATAAAATCCCAGTAATTTATATACAAAGTGGGTGTTTTGTTATAAATTCTGAGACTTTTTCCACATAAATATCAAGTTAATTTTATAAGCTTGAAAACAAAATGCAACACTTATTTTAAATAAAAAATTAACTTAAAAAATCAAGTTAAATCATCACATGTTTGTGTTTAAGATAGGAATTGGTTTTAAATTATTAAAAAAATGTGGTTTTTTTTTATTAATTTGTAAACAAATTTCTTATAAACTACCAAAAAATAAAACTATTTTTAGTTTGACAAAACTAAAACGTATTAAAAAAAAGACGAATTTAAAGCTATGCATTAGGTTTAATTTTAAAAAGAGGAGGGGGACATTAAATTCTAATGAAAGTTAAACTAATGAAAGAGAAAGTAAAATATTTAAATTATTTTTTTTTTTTTTGAATGAATTTAATATCTACATTTATTTAACAATAATATTTACCTCTCGCATCATTTCATCATTGGCTCTTCGCAATTCTTGTTCAAATAAATCATCATCATCTTCATATGATTGTGGACCACCTCCACCAGTTTTTGGTCTTATTTCTGCGAAGAAACAAATGCAAAAATTAGTTTAAATGATAAGTTCTAAAATAAATTCTAACAGAATATATTAAAAAAAAAAACTAATGGCAACCCTAGGTAAAAAAAACATTGGGAATTTTAACAAATTTCTACACTACAAAAAAAAAAATCTGTAATGGTTGCTGTTATTACCGGAAATTTAATTATTTTGATCTTTACAGTATTTTTTTTTGCTAAATTTAGCAACACATGTCCGCTGAACTGTACACTCAGGGAGCTTCTGCTTTAAAAATATGTAGTTGTTTGGGTTGTAATACAGTTTCTTTATTTTTAACACATTGAGTGCCAAGCGGTTTTGACGAAAACCTTCCCAGGAGGCCAAACATTTTTTTTTTTGTGAAATGAGTGTATTAGTGATAAAAAACGATTTCTGAGATATCCCTAATCCATTCTACCGCTTACTTTTTATTTTATATAGTCTTTTTTGTGTCGTACATTTCTCTACGACATGTCACTACATGACGGGTATGCATTTGTAAAAGTCGCTGTCGTACAAAAACGTACGACGCTTTTTTCTTGTTTTTTATTTTTGTTTGATTTCTTTTTTTTCTTTTTAGTTAAAATAAAAATATTTTAAAATAAAAAGCAAATACCTAAAATGTAGAAACGATCGTTAAGAGAAAAGGAAATATTGGAAGTCTTGACGAAGAGTGATGAAGATTTTTCTAATAATGATGATTTTGATTGGATACCGGAGGTTTCGGATTCTAACTCTGAGCATGACATAGATCCTGTGGGAATCGATGATATGTTGTTTGAAGCTGGTATCAATACGGAAGACGAAGCTGAAGAAGACAGTTTAACAGCAGGCGCGGAAATGTTGAATACCGAAGTCAATTGGACTGAATTTTCATCACGTCAAAAGACCTTTACATTTACTGGAAAATCTGGTATCCAGCAAAATATTTCATCAGACATTTCCTGTTTGGATAAATATCTGCTATTTATAGACAATGATATCATTGATTTAATTATCAAAGAAACCAACCAATACGCACTACAGATTTTGGACAAAACCGCCGTAACTAGATCTTCGAGAAAAAACAATGGGTACCGACAACAAACCTTGAAATTAAAAAGTCTCTGGGACTTCTTTTATGGATGGATTTGGTGAGAGTTGGGTCTCTTTCAGATAATTGGTCAAAGGATCACCTATTTCACTTTACCATTCTTGGAAAAACAATGTCCCGAAATCGTTTTCATTTCACACATTTTTCACTTTATAAAACCTCAAAAAATCATCATAGACCCATGAATGCTTTTGCAAAAATGTTCAGTAAAGGATTCTTTATTTAAAAATCGCAACAAATTCCACTCAATGTCGTATATAAAAGAACTACAGGCTCTAAGTAAAAACAATCACTGTCGTACGGAAACGTACGACATGGCACCCCACGACGGGATAGGTGTCGTACGGAAACGTACGACGTGGCACTCAATGTGTTGTAAATGTAAGTCATTTGTAGAACAAATTAAATGTTTTACTAACCTTGTAGTTCGTTTAAAAAAACATACATCATATGACTGTTTTATGTTTTATTTACATTAATTTTTTTACAGTTTTTTTTTTGTTATTTGAAAAAACAAAAAAAAATATGTGCGAAAGGCGTGGTAGAGAAGAATGAGTGTATTTTCTAAAAATCATAACTGCATTGCAAATTTTCAATTTTCTGAATCAGACTGCGCAGTTTCTGGTATTGAACCTTCGTCAGTGACCCTGTTTTTTGAATAATGTAATATTTGTTATGTTTTTTTTATTTGTTCGATTGCGTCTATATGAAATTTTCTGTGCAATCACTGACCGTGGTATAGATAAACTGATTTCTAATGTTCTTTGTATATTCGGTAGATGGCGCTTACGTAGTTAGGGAAGAATTGCCAGAGAGCAAAGTTTGATTTTTGTTTGAGTTTGAATTTTAATGTCTTTTTCAGACAATTGCAATTAATACTATAATTAATATGCAATTGTATTTAATTTTAATTGCTCTCTGGCAATTCTTCCCTAACTACGTAAGCGCCATCTATCGAATATACAAAGAATATATCATAGATGTGGCATCACTTACAACATATGGGAAAACAGTGGACATTAGAGTGAGGTAAGTTTCTAAAAATAGAACTGTTGTGTTGTTGGAGTTGTACTTCTGAGATTATGTATGCAAGAACAAAAACACCGTGTATTGAATAAAACTAGTTTTAATCACAACAAAACTGGACCTGACGATAGATCAGTGGGCTAAAGCGCTCTGTCTAACGAGTAGTGCGAGTGTATGTGGCAACATAAAATTTCATATAGACGCAATCGAACAAATAAAAAAAACATAACAAATATTACATTATTCAAAAAACAGGGTCACTGACGAAGGTTCAATACCAGAAACTGCGCAGTCTGATTCAGAAAATTGAAAATTTGCAATGCAGTTATGATTTTTAGAAAATACACTCATTCTTCTCTACCACGCCTTTCACAATTAAAATTAAATAAAATTGCATATTAAGTATAGTATTAATTGCAATTGTCTGAAAAAGACGTTAAAATTCAAACTCAAAAAAAAAAAAAAAAATGTTTGTTTATTTTTTAGTAACATGTAGTTCATTTTTACTACAATTGTTAGTAATTTTCTGAACATTAAAAAACAACTGACAATGTGAGTTGAATTTACTGTAATGTAAGTCATTCAGCTACCCAAAATACACCGAGTACAAGTTTTTAAGCTGATTCCGGCACTCCTTCACATGTTTTTAAGCGTCTCAGAAAGTAGTATCTCAATTTTCATATTGACTCCATATTGCGCCACTCGACTTTTGCAAAGTAGAGATGTTCACATAGAGTTTAAGCCATGACACAACTTTGTACGTCAAGCTAAATTTTGAACAGCTGGAGGTCTGTCCCATATATAAAAACAGTTCTCAATACCGAAATAATTCCAGTGAACATCAATAAACTAAAAAAAACTCTTATCCCAATCTTTCAGAAAATCTCGAGAAAAAGTTTAAATATATATTGCAAACAGAAGGCACGGATTTAAAAGGTTAATGAATGTATCATGAATAATTACCAGATAAAAAATTTTCAGTTAAAAATTAAAAACTATACATACATAAATTTAAAGTATTTAGTAAATGTCTGTTTTAACTAGGGTTCTATAAATCGACTTTCGACTAATCCACTTTTCGAGTGTTTGGAAGTCGACTTTCTTCTTATGAAAAAGTCGAAAAGTCGACTTTCTTCTAATGAAAAAATCAAAAAGTCGACTTTTGCTTTCGACTTTCTTATTTGTTACATATAGCTTAAAAGTATATTTTGTTTTAGACGATAACGCAATAGGCAAATATAAAGCCAGTCAAAAATAAACCAGAAGTTTTCAAAAACGACTAGTTTTTGGTTGTAGTATAAAACCTCATTTATAGTACTACAACCAAAAACTAGTAGTTTTTGAAAACTTTTAGTTTTTAATAAAAAATTTGTATGGAATTTGACAAGTAAATACAAGTAGTTTTCGAAAACTTAAAGTTTTGGTTGTATTTAGTATAAAAAAACTATTTTATTAGGGTTGCCATTCCAAAAAAAAAAAAAAAAAATATTTAAAAATCTCCAATTTTTTTTCTTAAAATACCCACAAAAAAATACCTAACTTACAAAACTACAACTTACTAGTATTTAACATAAAAAATATCCTAGAGTGTAATAAATGTATGATGAAAAGTAGATTGATTCTTAAGTTATTTTTGAAAAAGTGTTTTTTTTTTATGTATTAGCCAATTATTATTAAAAATGAGGGATGTAATACAACACTAAGATTTTGAGTAGATAAATAATTTAAGAGAAAATAAGGACAATTTTTTTTAGTAATTACGTGTCCAAGTGGGATCTTCTGGATCTTCATCACTTTCATATTCTTTAGCCGGCAATTTGCCATATTTCGCTTCTAATCTATTCATTAATTCAGTATCATCAATGTCAGATACTTCGTCGCCTTCTTCAACATCTTCATCATCATCTAGTAAATCTTCATCATCCAAATCTTCAGAATCATCATCATGACCCTCTTCATCGTCATCATCATATATATCATCTTCGTCATAATCAATATCCTCATCTTCCTGTTGATAATCCATATCATATGATACCTCTTTTTTGACATCCTTTTTAGTGGAATCATCTTTATCATAATCCATATCATGGGTTACTTCTTTATAAATAGTGTTAACAGCCTCCGATTTTGTATTATCATCTTTGGGTGGAGTATATTTAGAAGGGACATCAATTTTAGATTCCACTAATGGTGGCGGTGGTGGTGCCTCAAATCTAGCAGGTGGCTTAGTGGATGTCTGTGTATTATATAGAGTTTTTTGTAGAGTTGGGGATTCATCTTGGACAGTTTTATTAAATTTAATATCATTGGAGTTGTTAGTGTTGTTCATAGGTGATGAATAGGATGATTGATACGAATAAGTATTTAATTGTTCAGCTTGTGGTGACTTTGTTTCAATTTGTTCTGGTTTTGTCTCTTCTCTTTCACTTTTTGTTCTATACATGGCATTGAGTTGTTCAAATGATTCTGGAACATAATCATTGTCACCTGCATCGACTTGATTTTCTTCAGCTATTGGCTCTATATCTTCTTCGATATATTCAATTTCTTCTTCGATTTCAATTTCTTCCTCGGAATAATCTTAAGTAAATGTTGTTTTAGACGAATATTTATAAATTCGAAGAATTTTTATTCGCGTATAAGGAAATTACTCGAAACCCGATGTGTTAGGTTTATTAAGGTGGGTCGTTTCAGAAAAAACAAATTTAGTGGCCCCTGAAAATAAATGTTGTCATGTTCTAGGATTATTCCCGAAATATTTTGTGTTTTGCGATAACTAGGGCAACCAAACCACAGCTCTAAAAACAATGTATTAAGCGCTATAAAAACAGTAGAATGCGCCATTTAAAAATAGAAATAAGCCGTTAAATTTAAAAAAAATAACCGTTAAATTTCATTACTTTTTATTACTACGAATACGTTACGTTACTACAAATAAAATGTGTGTAAAATTTATTCCTTGGAACTTTGCCAGTCAAACAAAGGTGCAATAGAGAAATTATTTTCTTTTACTTCAAAGTTCAAATTGATTTATCAAAATATTTTTCGTAACATTAAACTTTCGATAAAAATACAATACTTCAAACTACCGATTGCGAAAAAAAGAACAAAAAATAATTTTTAAAGAAAAAAGCTAAAATAAGCTTAATTTTTAAAGAAAAAAGTCAAAAAGTAGCTAATATTTAAAAAATCAGCTAAAATAAGCCAATATAAAAAAATGTGCTACAAAAAAAAAGCTCAAACAAATACAGCTTAAAATGTTCATAATTTCATGATCATAACTTGTATTAAGTCTAAATAGTTCTATCCTTTCAAACAATAAAAAAGCTCTAGCTTATTTTTGGTTGACCTAGCTATAGCCGTTAGTGATCTGGACCATTTTAGTTTTTTCAAGATATTTTTTTTTTGCTCCAAGAAACTGTTTACAAAAGGTGTATCAAATGAAAGATCTTTTGAAGACGCATCTAAAAAATATAAAAAAATATATGCATTTTTTCAAAATGGTCCAAAAATTTAATATTTTGAGAATCCTCATAGAAAATGGCAAAGTTAATTTTTAGAGGGGCCACTAAAAAATTGTTGTGTTTCGACCCACTTTAAGGTTTATGCTTTTAAGTTTATACTAATTAACAAAATATTGGGAATAAAAGTCTTTTACAAAAACATGGAAATTAAAATGCAGATAAAAATTTTGTTGAAAATTAAAAAAAAAAATTGAAGAAATCTAAGGCTACAAAACATTTAGTATATTTGGAGTTGGAGTCCGAAAAGACTAATGAAATAGTCTTCTTCCGAAAAGACTAATGAAATAGTCTTCAAGCCTTCTGAAATCATAGCTATAAGAGGGTGTTTTTTTTTTTCTTTACCAAACAAGCGCAATTCTGTATAGTCTCAATATTATTTTTAAGGGTTACTTTTGACCCCAATCTTTTAACCCTCAAAAATAAGATTGGGTGTATAAAGAATTGTGCTTGTTCCTTAGTTAAGTGCCCTCTACCACATATCCAAATTTAATAAAAACTTGAAAAAGTTGTATTCTGTATATTTAATAATGGGTCTTTTATGGTGAAAAGTGAAAACACTAGCCCTATATGGATCAAGTTACAAAAAATAATAATTTTTTCAAGTTGAAAATTTTGTTTGATACATTTAAAGAATGTTCGCACAAATTTAAAATCAAATCAAAAATGTTGCAATTGTTGTTTAATAACAATCCTAATTTGAAAATTCGATGAATTTATTCATAACTGTTTATTATTTGATGTGTTCAAGATTGATTAAATTTTATAAACCGGAGTAATGAAAGGAAAAAGACTAGAACCCAAATGAACAATTAAAACACTTAGGTACGGCGGTGTTCATACATTGGCCAAGGATTTGGCGAATTTTATATAAAAAATGATGCTCTAACTGGAATAGGATACAAACATATCCTAAATGACACATTTAGAGCAAAATAAATTTATATTTGGAGTAATTCAAGCCAATGGTGTGGTGGTAATGATCGAAAATACAAAACTTTAACAGTAAACAAGGGGTTATAATCTAATGATATATATGTTTTGGAATGTCCTATGTATTCCTAACATCTCATTCCTAAAATATAATGCATTGAAACTTTTATATTGCATACAACAGAAAAAAAATATCGCAAATATTCCAGATCCCATGAGCGATACAATCACCAATTTTATTGTCACCCACTGTATGTTAAGAAAAACATCTAAGATCGTCCTGGCGGATCTGAGGAATTAATGTGGTCAAAATCAGGCTCAAAAATGGAGCTATTCGAATTTTTGCATTTTACTGGATTTTATCTAAAGTAAATCAAAATGTTCTGTTACTTTTTTTGGTACTATTTTAGATATTAATTTCGAAGAATTTTTTCCGAAGCCATTTAAGGGTACTTCCTGAATTCCTCTTCTGAAGAACACATAATTGTTTTCCAAAAAAAATTACCAACAATTTTCGATTTTCTATCCCTATTGCATCTCTTTAATTCTTAAAGTGACCGAAAAATGAGTCAGGTTGTGCTTAGATTATTTTCATTCTTATGAGATCTCCTTGGACGAGTTTTAATGACATTTTTCACTAAACTAATGATGTTTTCTTCAAAACATGAATGAAAAATTTCTTAAACTTTATGAAAAAGCTTCTAGTGTTAATGAGACTATATTGTGTGAAACTTTTTCATTAGGCGTATGAAATTTTTAATAAATACTATGAAGTTTTTCATTAAATTTTATGAAAAACTGCATTAATTTAATGAAAATTTTCAATGGACGAGTTACAGTGAAAATTCATAGATCTAATGCAAAAATTCATTGACATCATGCAAATAGTAATCTTGGTGGCAAAACATTTCAATGTTAAATAAATTCGATCGATTTTATTTTGAGAAATCTACAGTTTTTTTAAACCAATATCTATTAACCAATAAATTTGGACAAATTATGTTTTTATTGAGTATTTGGCATATTGAGTATTTTGGCATCTTGAGAGAATTCTCTGTATGGTAAATAGAATCAATGAAGTTGCATTGGTACTCGTCCACTGAAACATTTCATTAAACAAATGCAAATTTTTATAAAATTTTATGAAAAATATAATTATATTTATTTAAAATTTCATTAGATCAATAACGAATGTTCTTTAAAAAAAAACTAGTTTCACAAAAAGTATGGAGCTTAATTTTAACAAAATTTTCGCTTAATTTTACCAAAATGTTTGCTCACTTTGTGAAAAAAAGCTTCATTAGTTTAAAGAAAATGTTCATTATTTTTCGTCTACTAAAATTCTCTCTGTGTAGAAGCATGACAAATAGAAGAAGCATGTCGATTCTGCAGAGTATCTTATAAAGTCTAACTATTTATTCTTGACATATGGAAAAAAAAAAAATAATTTGAAGTAAAAAAAAAATCCGAGCATATTTTAAAGCAAGTGGATTTTTCGAATATTCTTTTTAAGTAAAAAACTTTTAAATTGTTAAATCGGGATCGAGTATTTTCCTTATAAACATATTCCACAACTATGTATTTTATAATTTCTCAGAAATATGATCATGGAATTGTTTTTATAGTTTCGTTTATAATTAAATAGTTAACCATCTTCGGGCAGAGGTTCTTCGATTTCTTCAAATCCCTCGGGAATGGCTTCTTCTTCGCTGGCTATTGTTAGGCGACGTTTCATTAGAATTTCTGCAGGTGGTTGTTCTTCATCTTTAGTTATTCAAATTTCAATAAAATATTAAATAAAAATCAAATTGTTTAATATTAAATATTTAAAATGTAAAATTCAATGACATTAATATTTTACAAAAATTATTATGGCAGCATACATACAATGGCATTTAGCGGTGTACGAGCATAAAATTATGAATAATTCAATAACTAAAAAAATAAATATTTAAAATTATAAAAAAAAATACATATCATTACCAAATACAACTATGTTAACATACTATTAAAAGAAAGTGCAAAATTTTTGAAGAAAATTAACAAAAAAAAAAAAAAAAGAAAGATTAAGTTAAAAAAAAAAAAAAAAAGTTAATTTTTAAATCCACAACATTTACATGCGGACATAAAGTTTAGAATATAATAAATGTGAAAATAAATATTTAAATGTATAAAATTGTCGTATGTATTAGAAGATTTTCAAATTATCAATTTACAAGAAGCTCGTTTATGAGAATCAACAAAAGTAAGTCATTATATCCCCACTTACTGCTTTATTCAGAGAGTAATCAATTGAGTAATGACTTAATTTTCAAGTTCTCATAGGCTTTAACTCTTCCACTTGACATCCTTGTAAAATAAGAAATTCTACTATTTTTTTGAAAAAAATTTTGACAAAGAAAACACATATGTTGAGACAACTAAGTTTGTAACCAGTCGATAAAAAATGTGTGTGCAAACCATAACATTTTCCAGACTTTCGGTTGTCACAACAAGTCAGTTTTCTCTGTGTATATGTTTCACGATCTTTACAACGATTTTATACATTCAAATAAAAACCCATATCGTTTTTTATGTTTTAACATAGGTACACGTTTTTGGGTTAAAATGGCGCTTTTTAGTGAGTTAAACAGCTTTAAGCTTTATAGACACATAACGAGCTATAGTAGTTAAAATAAAAGTTGTGGTTGAAACTCACTTGAAATTGGATTTTTCCTAATTAACACTAGACGTGCTACTAATGCTAGAGCCAAACCAACGCCAACTTTAACCGCCACTGTAAATAGTTTGGAATAGGTAAGTTTGTTTTCGTTTTTTTTCTTATAAAAAAAATCTTTGCACTTTCTTGTTAAAAACTACAATAAAATACATTTTTGGAGATTTTTAAATAAGTTACTTATAACATAGATTACATAGATCTCAAACTCTTCTTCTTCTTTTATCAATAAACACAATTTTTCCTACAGAATTGAATATTTTTTGTATAGTTATACCACGTATGTCCAACACATTCTCATGAGTTACGTGCACTGACAGCTAATGTCAAAAAGTTGGAGATCTATGTAATCTATGACTTATAATTATAAATTAGTAATAAAGTTTCATTTCGAATAACTCACAAAGGGAATCTCCCGATCGATTCTCTACGATCTTAATGAAATTTGGATATGTGATAGAGAGAAAAATAAGTGACACATATTTTTTTTAGCGACCCAATTTCAGGTTTGGAGATTAAAAGATGGGGCCAAAGTTAATACATTTTCGTATGGAAACATGTTGGTTTCTTGAACACAGGTTCAAAAAATTTTCATACCAATATTGCCTATGTTGTCTGTTAGGGTTGCCATTTGTTAAAAATATAGTTGAAAAAGCTCTTCGGAAAAAGTCGCAAATAGGAATGTCGGAAAAAGTTCCGACACCCCTTCGATTTAATAGGCATTAATATACACACACAGAGAAAAGTTTTGCCAATTTCCAACTGAAATTCAGTTACTAAAATAAAAATCGGTTGCTTCAACAGAATATCGGTTTTTACAACAAAAATCAGTTAAAACCACTGAATTTTAGTTGCAACATCCAAAATATTCATTAATCACATTTGAATATGGTTGTGCTAACCGAATATTCATTTTTTTTATTCGGTTGGCACTTTATTTTCCTGTGTGTATATTTTTTTAATATTAGCAAACTATAATTATTTAACAAAACTTTCGTATAACAAAAGCAACAAAACATACGTATAGCTTCGATTTTAAATATTTTATCTCTCAGTTTGGTCAGAAAAAAAAAGTGGATCGAATTTATTTTACTACTGAATAGAGTATATAGGAGGTCAATACAAAATCCGATTGGAATAAATATGTGGGACAACTAAAATATGTTAGCTCCCAATATGAGGCTGTTCAAAATAAAATCAACAAAATGAAAAATGTTTAGTACTGTTATGAAAATTTAAATTTATGTAGCTTTTTTTGTTATCTTTGGGACATTTAAATAAATGTGAGCACAAAAAAACGACATTTTCAACATTATCTCTTCTGATTTTAGTAAACCTTGGTATAAACATTCTCCTAGTAACTATCGAGTTTGCATACTTTTTCTTTTTCTAAAATTCGTTATATTTCGCGTTTAATCGCTGCTCAAAGTTAGGGGCTTTTAGCAAATGTGTAAGAAATATACAATGTTTGAATTATCATAAATTTTTAACGCGTCAACAGAAAAAAGTTGGTGTTATTTTAAAGATTAAACACTCGTCGTTAAAAAATGTTGCACAAAAATTAATTATGTTCGCGAAAAGGATAACGAAATTGATAAAATGTCCTTAATTTGCGCATTTACTCAAAAAACCACAAAATTTATTTTGCAATTAACTCAAAGTTTCAAGTTGAGAATCAGAGGGGTTGGAAAATAAACTAAATTTTTTCGAAAGTATCGTTGATATTTAATATAAAATTTTGTATATCCACATAGTACCCTAAGACAAATTTCAATATGATTTCCCACGCAAGGGAAAATCGATATGCATGTTAAACAGGAGACAACATCTATTTAAACTGCGTACTCAAATTTTCGTTATCACATACTATGTCCTTTGAAAAGGACATTTAAAGTAAAATTTGTAAACAAATATTTGTACTAATTCAATGATGCCAATATGTGTATCAGCTATTCCACAAAATTGTTAGTCCTAATATTTCAGGACTAAAAATTTAAAATTGTGCTTTTAAAAATGTTATCCTTCCATATCCATAATTGTTTTAAATAAGTTCGTCAAAAGAAAAAATCCACGTAAAAGGTGTGACTGTACTGTAATACATACTCAAATTTCAGCCTTCTAGCTTTATTAGTTTAGCAATAACAATAAAGTGCTACGGGAAACTTCGTCTTAATTCCACTTAAACTTAATAGCGCATAGTATATGTGAGTTTGGACCTGACCCGACTATACCTTCAAGTACAAAACTCCCCAAAATGTATGTGCTTTTTCGAATACCATGAAAAGTTAAGCATGCACGGACATGCTAATTTATACTGGTAATGATCACTTCAAATACTTTTCGTTAGATATCAAATTTATATATATTTTCTTTGGAAGAAATATGAAAAAATCGCAAAAAAACAGAAAATAGGGTAGTTATTGATCTCACTTTTTAACCCCTAAAATTTAAATTAGTCGCTTAATTTTTTATTCTTTATAACATATTCAAATTTCATCGCAATCGGAGGGAACCCATGAACGGACTCTCCTTGTAAGACGTGTATTAGCATTTAAATTTGGTCATGTTATTAACTTCGTTGAAGAGAAAGAGTTACGTTTTTTAAATAATTCCATAATAATTATACATTGTCTTAGCCTAAGTTTGCATGGCCGACTGTTCGGAAGCAGGATTTAGACACATTTCGTAACTATAAACTATTAAATGTTTATTAATATGACTGATTTTATATTATTATGACTCCGGTTATCAAAATTTGCCATTTCAAGGTCAAAAAGTTGGAAAAAACTAGAGGATTGTATACAAAATCAATAAAATTTTGATTTAGTGATAGTAAAGCTCATCCTATAGATAATTTTTAGTCGCACACCTTTTCATAGGAGTTTGAGCTTCGGAACCACTTTCTTCACCCAACCTAACGTTCTTACACCTGATAATCTTAAATAAATTGAACAAACACGCTCCATCAAAGAAATGGCTGGTTCGGCTTTCATATTTGCAATTATTTACTCAAATATATGGGTCAAACTACATCCCACTGCCTAGTGAACATTTGACTATAAGATTTGCTCATGTCGAGATGTGCATGTACCAAGCTCAAATGTCATTTGGCTACTTTAGTGACCATCGTAACCTTATGAGATATGAGTCCTATGTGTGCTGAATAGGCTACATTCGGATAGAAGATGCGATGGGTTAGCTGGACATGGCGGATGGTGAATCTTAAAGCGACCGAGACAACGGTCCTGCAGGCTCTTAATTACTGCTTCCTCTACAAGGAGAAAAATGTTGCCATTTGCTAGCTAAAATTCGGTTATTTCGACTAAAATCGGTTTTCTTATTCTGTAGGACCCAGTACAACCCCATTTTTATTACAAAATATTAATAAAACAACATTTTTTGGTGGTATGCAACGAAAAAAGTCTTGTCACCCCTGGCTGAGGAGGTGAAACTGTTACCTAATATACTGAAAGCTCAGGATATAAGGTATCAGGGGCCCCAACACGTCCCCATTTATAACATATAACAAAACAACATTTGTTGTTGTGTTTTCTTTTAGTCTATTTTTAGACTCATTACCTTGTGTATTTTCGTAAGTGAAAGGCTAATGATCATTAGTGTCCGACCGAACAGTTTGGCCAGAAAATGCATTTGGTCTGTATTCGGTATTTTAAAGCATTATGGACAAATTTGGCGGATGGAAAATGTTTATTGGGCTGATTAGATGCTATTTTGAGTGTCAAATTTGAAGAAAAGTCTGTAGTTAAGCAATGAATTCACTGTTCGGCCTCAGAAAGTTCGGCCAAATCGAAAATAGTTCGGCGG
>JAEKOY010000425.1:0-25000 GCA_021234595.1 Delia radicum
AACAAAAATGAAAAACCTAGTATTTGCTGACAAGTATTTTATTAAACACATCTCAAGTAATAAATAAGCCAAGTATTACGGCATATTTTTTTAAATTATGCCCATTTTTCCAAGGGGCCCGATTTTCAAGGGCGATGCGGGACATCTTCCCGTTATGCTAGAACTCTAATTTTTTGCGTGGCGTATTTTGACACCCTAACAAATATTTTAAGAGGGGGGTACAGTCAAAATCTCATTTTTATTTTTCGCCCATACAACGAAAGACCACCCTAATGCGGTATATATCGTCAGTGTATTGAAGTTAGGACGAGTACTAAATTTGAGGAAAAACAATAGGCAGAATCAATAATAGATATAAGATATAAGCAAATATCAGCAAGAAACGGACGTGACAAATATAGAAGTTTTTTTTTCACTTATAGAAATATACATAAGTCAGCGAAATTTGTGAAAAAAATTTGTTTGCCAATGTGGAAATTACAGTCAAAGAACATCTTTTATGTGTAGATTTATGAAATATGAAAATTTTCTTTTAATTTTTTTTAAATTGGGTAAAGAACAAATACGGACGCGACAAGACGGACGCTACAATTTTTTCCAAGAGAACAAAACATACTAAATTTGGTAATAATAATGATTCAACTTTAATTAAAAAAACCATAACATAAAGTTAACTTCAAGTAAAGGTAATAATAATAATCGAAATAAAGTTTCATATTCTCACTTGAGTACTTAAGGATATATGTGTAATCGTTAATAAAGTTGGATTTTCTCAATTAATTTTAATTATAGATTTTAATGAATAAGAGGTCCGAGCAACCTCAATGTTTTCGTTGTCGAAATACGAAAATCAATGCAGATTGATAAAACGATAAAGCATCTTTGAGAACAATATTTTTTGAGGTAAAGTAATTGTTAGTAGGACATTTCTAAATTACAAGAACGAAAATAATATTACCCAGCAAAACTTTGGTAATGGGTGCGATAAAGTAATGCATTACCTTGTAATGTGTACTCCTTACCTGTATCATTATTTTTCAACAAGAAGTAATAAATTACCGATAATTGAACACTCATGGATTATCTTGTAATGAGACCTCATTACATTCTACATTACTTCAAAACATAAAATAATGACTTACCGATCATCAATTACATAATGCATGAATTATAAACGTAGAGTAATTACACAGGCCTACAATGATTTTGGTGCCGCTAAAAATAAAACAGATTTCAAGTACGTTCGGTACCCTGATAAAAAATTGATACTTACTTTTTTATTGCTACGTTTAGTTTTCGAGATTTCGCAAGGATCAACGTATGTCTTCTTCACTGCATCTGTTATAGGTTTTCTAAACTTTTTTACTACATATTCACCACAAATATAACAAAATGTATTTGGATTATTTACACAACACCTTCTCGACGACGGCATATCGATATTATCATTTAATCAAAGAAATTAATTGACTATAATGACATTAGGTATAATAAAATACATTTTTTAGGTTATGACCGATTGATACAAACCTGAACGTAGCTTTGCGATTTTGACAGCTAACCATGACGTCTTGCGGACTAATTAACCAAATTATAACATAGAATTAGCGGCACCAAACAAAAAATTTTTTTTGTAGGCCTGTGTTATTAATATATATTTGTGAAAATCTATTTATAGACACATTACTTTGTGATTTTTTGTAAGCATAATGGTAAGGTGTATATTTTTGATATCACGAACGAAAACACGAAGCACAACAAATCATCTACATGTTAAGCAATAAAATATTGTATGTATCGATAGCTCAGTTGGTAGAGTTCTCGCCTAACTAATTGTTAAATACCAGAGACCCCAGGTTCGAATCCCAGCATGACCAAGTTATTGATTTAATAAAAAAAAAAAGTTATTTGTTTATTAAAAAAAAAATATCTGTAAAAAAAAAAATTTATGCATTTTTTTATGAAAATCTATTTATAGACACATTACTTTTTCCCACCATGTAACACTATAAGTAACCAGTTACTTTACCCACTACAAGGTAATCAGTTACTTTGAGGCTCATCGCCTGTAAAATTCATCAGTGAAGTAACGTGTAAAGTAATGCATGAAGCCCTATGGCGATACATTACTTTACCCATGATTTGGTAATGTGTGGTTTTGCTGGGTATTTTATCTTAAAACACATAAAAAATTGATATAAATCGCAAAAAAAATGTTGTATATTTCGGCGATGAAATGAGAAAAATTAAAAATGCTTTTAGATTTCTAAAGTATAGACCTTTAAGCTTTATTATTGAAAACAAATGAAAAGTTCTGAGCACTTTTGCATATTTTACTAGTGGTTGACCTTTTTCTGGAATTGCCCATTTATAAGATTCATTTAAATCGGCGTGTACCCTTCGGGATAGTTCCCTTGTTAGTTATTAACCCTTTGTAGCCCATGAACTTAAAAATTAAAAATGTTTTTGGTACGGGAAAGGTTAAGGTAAATAAAAAAAAACGTATTACTTAGAAATTAAAAAATATCCTTTATTTATTATTTATTTGACATTTTAGGGATTGTGACATTACTGTTACATAACATAAAAATTAAATTTTTTCATGTTAAAATGTAAAAATATGCATTGTATACAATAAGTAAAAAATATTGGTAGCGATTCCTATTCTCACTTTCACCATTCACCTCAGTTTTCGAACCTCATTTTCTGTCAAATAAATACATATTTATAAATATTTTTCTTGTCCAGTCGTCTTTACAATAAACAAATATTAAAAATCTGTAATCAAAATTGGACATATAATTAATACACGGGAAATAATTAGATTCGAAAATTGAGGTGAATGGTGAAAGTGAGAATAGGAATCGCTTCCATTATTTACTTACCTACAGGTTTTCATAAAAACAACCCAATTTTTTGCACTTTTTGTATTTTTTTATAAAATTTTAAATTTTCAAACTTGTCCCTATTCGTATTATGCAAATACGAATAGGGACAAACTGACGGAAGTCAAAAAAAAATTACGCCATCTATGATATTTTTTTTGGTACTAATTTGATCAGTGGTATGTCACAGTAGGGTGACGCAAATTTGAGCGAGCTAAATAAATTCAGTATGTATTATTTCGGGATTTTGGGGTTTGTTACAGTAATGTTACATGAGGATATAAAGGGTTAAAAAATAGTTACTTTTTTCATACAAGTCCCAGCAAGAACAGTGACGGTCATATGACCGGTCAAATGACCGACACTGCTGATGGAAATATCCATCAATGCGTAGAACAAAGTTTCTATCATTTTCTTAAGGGAAATATGAAAAAAGTGATGGAAACTTTGTGTACGTGTGATTTTGCATCTCCCTCTAATTTATAAATTCATAAGTTAGAGGAAGATGCAAGATTTGCATGTGTTAGTTTCGGTCATCCATTTCTTGTAGGGGTGTGTTGTTGCGTCATTTTGTTCGTGTTGTTACTGCTTTTTGAATATCGTTCTTAAAATCGTAATTTGTTGACGTATAAGTTCAAAATTTTGTAGGGACACGTAATTTAGTCTAGTGCAATAAAATAAATCAAAAACTTGATTTTGATTTTATTTTTTGTAGTTACGCCCTATTGCATTTTAGGTGACGATTTGTACTGTTAACATTATTGTTGTATTTCTCGCTACCATTTGCGAAAGTACCTTCAGATATACTCCAAATCCAGTTAAAATATTGAAAATTTAGTTTTATTTGGTTAAATTCGATTTCTAATCAAATTTAGTCAAAACGAGATTGTTTAGACCTCAAAATTAAACAAAGAATAATAAATTTTATTTCAATTTCAAAACACTCTCTATGTATTATCAGTACATAATAGCAAATAGTTGCTATGAGCAAATTATTAACGTAAACGAAGGTTTTTGTATACAGTTAGAAATGCATGAAGTGATTATAAATTATTATGAACCTTAATCAGTACAATATTCTATTTAATATCAGCATCTTTAGTATTTAAAAAAAAAATATTGATTTTATTTTACATCTCTCTCTCTCTCTCTCTTTCTCTCTCTTTCCATTACAGACTTGGTATGAAAATCTCTTCGAGACTATGAAATCAGTTTTTGATTTTTCATTATTTGCGGATCTTAAATTTACTTTATTTAATTTATCAACTTTATTCTTATTTATATGGTAAGTACCCCACTTATGATTACAATTTATTTGCAAATACTACACTGAGAGTATTATCTGCATGATATCAATGAATTTTTGCATTAGAACTATGAAGTGCCACTGGAATTCATCCATTGAAACTTTTTATTAAATTAATGCAGGTTATCATACAATTTTGTAAAACAATTCATTTTATTTATTAAAAATTTCATACGCTTACACGCACAGAAAAAACTTGGTTGGGGCAACCACATTCGAAGAGCATCATACATTTTTCGATTTATGATTGCGACAACCATGTTACTATGGTTGTGACAACCATACTCATATCTTTTTTCCATCATAATATGATCGTTAGATTGTCATATTATGATTCCTAATTAATCTCAATATTATCATGCTATGGTTATGGAAATGTTTTAAATGATCATAGTATGATTCCTACATAATTTTCCCAGTATTCTGTTGAAGCTGGATGAAAAAGTTATGCATGTTTTTTTTTTTAAATAGTACAAGCGTATATTTATTTAGTTAATAATTTACACATTTACATAAACTTATTTTATAATAATTAAAGTAATCAAATTGTCTTTGCACTGACGAATGCGATTTGTGTTATTAAAGAGTCACATAAATCATTATTTTGTCACTATGCGATGTTTACATACATTTTTTAATTTAGTATCTAAAAAAGTAAAATGAAACTTTCTAATTTTCAGCACAAATCTTATTTTGTCAGTAAAAGTAAAATAATGGAAACATGTGATTACAGCATAAATACTCATAAAAATATTGTTAAGAATACAATTTCACAATACATTTATAATGAACATAACATGTTTGTAGCAATTATAATATTTGCACTATAACCATATTATAGTCCTAGTTATCACATCATGATCATGGAAAAGAATTTCGTCATAATTTATTGCCATATTATGATTATTGCAAACATTTTATGATTGTATCGTACTACAGACTTAAAAACACGTGTATTTTGTTTAAATTTTTCTTTCATATTTCTTAAAAAATTTTTTGTTTACAATTAATTTTGCGTAACACTTTTTTGTTTTTTAATTAATTTATAACACTTTTATGTACACCTGCGGTCACGCACATCTTACCATTGAATTTAGTTAGACAAACTTTTGTTTGAATGCATATTATAACGATACTTTTTGCTGTATCGTAATTTTATCAATTTATCCGTGCAAGTAACTTCAAATAGAAACTAAGTGCAAAATTTTGTGAAAAAAAAAATCATTTATAAATTAGCAGTGGCCAATTGAACACATACTCCTCAAAAATGAGTCTGAAATATAAGCGGTTGACTACAGACCAAAAGCTCATTATTTCTACATTGGAGGTAGAAGGAGTGAGTACCTTTCCGCGAAATTGCAAGACTGTAGTCATCCAACCGTGATAAATTTGCTGAAAAAAGAAAGAACCAGGGCGACCGTTTAGGGAGCAGAAACAGGAAAAGGACTAGTAGAAAAACATCTGACCGAACAGATACCGTTATACAGCGAATGAGCCTGAAGAATCATTTTAAAAGTGCCGTAAAAATAAGAAGAGATCTCGAAAAAGAGCACCAAGTTAGCATTAGTGTGAAAACGGTTCGCAGACGACTACGGGAATTCGGACTTTGTGGAAGTAGACTAGCACAAAACCTCTCCTGTCAAAGAAAATGAGAGCTAAACGGTTGGAGTGGGGCAGAATGCACCGCAATTGGACGCTCGACCAATAGAGAAATGTTATATGGTCTGATGAGAGCAAGTTTAACTTGCACTGTGCAGACAATCTTCCATACGTAGACGATTTCGAGGAAAAATATTAAAGGACACGTGTGTTATTAGAACGGTCAAGCATCCTCAGAGTCAAATGATCTTGGAATGTTTTTATTATTATGTACGGAGTAATTTGTTCTTTATGGATGGAATTATGAACGGAGAAAAATATGGAAAAGTCATAATGGCTTTAGTAGTGCCTGTTGTTGAGGATCAATACGGACATTCTAGTGAGGCTATCTTCCAGGATGACTCTGCACCATGTCACCGCGCAAAATCGGTAAGTTTTGATAAGAAATATACTATCATTATATCCGCATGTTTGTGGCTAAATATTATAAAATAATCCTTTAAATATTTTTAACAGGTGCAAAAAATATTCAAGGACATCGGTATTCAACACATGGATTGGCCTGGAAACTCGCCGAATTTAAATCCTATCGAACATTTATGGCACACGATGAAACGTAAAGTCGTTCTGCATAATTCAGAGAGTAAACTAGAGTTAAAAAGAATTTTGGAAAATGTCTGCGAAAATGAGATTTCAAACAGTGAATTTCAAAAACTTGTTGAGTCAATGCCTGCCAGCATCTTACTAGACTTATTATTACAATAATATTTTATCTAATGTTCAAGTAAACAACCAACATTATTTTTATACCGATTAATATTGAAAGTATTTTGAAAATTGAGATAAACATATGCAAATAAAAATTATCCTTTTATTTATTTTATAAGGAAAAAAAGAAAACTTCACTTTCGAAATCAATGAAATTTTGTTAAAATATTGCTATTATCTATAAAACCATGTTCAAAAAATTTAGTATGTGGTCCAAACGTAAGCTGAGAAATTTAAAAAAAACTGCGAAAAATGAAGTAAGATGTGCGTGACCGCAGGTGTATAGTAAACACTAACTTCGTTTAAGGGATTCGTGTCAATTTAACTTTTGCCTATGCTCCCATAGTAGACCGGGTTGATACTACCAAATTATTCCTTCTGCCACTAAAAATATCACCATTACAATTAAAAACGCAGTGACGTGTTGTTTTTCTACTTTTATTATGTTTCTTTTTATTTTATTTAACAACTTCTTTCACAAAATCTTAAACAAGAATGACATTAAAAGAGCTAAGACGATCATAAAAACAGACTGATCGTCTTATAGTTGGCGAAACTATAATATAGCTGTAGTTAGAGAGAGGAATATGATAATAAATACTATATTATGATTGTAGACAAGAGAATAATATGATAACCGAAAGAGAGATTTTTGCTATAAAATGATTAAAGCAACAAAATTATTGATTAAATATGATTGATACAATAATAATTTATTTGAAACAACCATTTATGGCTGTAGGAAATATAGTTTTGTAGCCGCAATCATATTGCAACCATATTTTTAATCTGAGTGTAATAAAAAAGTTTCTTTAAAAATAGTTTCGTACAAATTATGAAGCTTATTCATAAAGTTTCAGAAATTTTTTATTCACTTTGTTAGTTACTTCATTAGTTGAATGAAAAATTTCATTAAAACTCGCCCAAGAAAATTCTCTCTGTGTACCACAAACCTCTTTATATAAAAAAAAAAATCTCAAACAAAAAGGTTTAAATTTTAAACAATAAGTAAAAGAAAATAATGGGATTTAAACAGCTTATATCTGTCTAGTCTGTCTATATTTGGCATAAATTCAAAAAACAAAAAAAATACTGCGTTACGCTTCTATTACCAAGCTTATTTAAATTTTCAAATGTATTTTCACACATTTATTCAAGTTCTTTGGCATTTTTTTAGACAGCTAGTAATTTATTTTAGCGTAAGTGTCGTAATGTTTCTTTAATTTAACATTTTTTTTTTGGTAAACTTTTTACTATAATATTTATGTACTATAATAATGTCATTTAAATTTAACGAATTTGTGGTATTATTATTTTGCCAACATTGAGTATAAATCTTATATTTGTATAGGTTCATTATTTTGTATACCAAAAAAGATACACTTTGCAATTCAGAACTTCTCGAGTTAAAAAAAAATGTTAATCCTTTCTCGACCAATGATTGATATATGTCCCAATTTTACATTTTGTTTTTTTAGGAAACCATGCAGTACGATTTTTTCAAAACTTGATGTCATCGATACTACAGAGATGTAGCTCATTGGTATCCCTACCAATAAATTGTATCCCAAAGTCAAAATTTAAACTTTAATTTATGACTTTTATATAAACTTTATATAAATGATATGTTAGAGTGGGGCGATTTGAACATCTTAATGGGCGCTTTGCATTTCTGATTCTTGGGATTGTACTGAGCAAAAAAGTCCACTTCCAGATTTTGACTTGCAAACAGATTTTGACTTGCTTGTAACAATGTGTGGGATGGACATATCTCAGGAAGTAGGAGGAGCTTATACAAGATTATGGTATCAATCTCTTCTTTGGAAGATTCTCTAGCAGATTAATGCATCAATAATATTTGTGGGTGGGGTTTAAGAGGTTAATTTTTAATTTCAAATAGGGCTTTTTTGCCGTATTTTGTGAAAGTAACAATGTGTGGGATGGACATATCTCAGGAAGTAGGAGGAGCTTATACAAGATTATGGTATCAATCTCTTCTTTGGAAGATTCTCTAGCAGATTAATGCATCAATAATATTTGTGGGTGGGGTTAAAGAGGTTAATTTTTAATTTCAAATAGGGCTTTTTTGCCGTATTTTGTGAAAGTAACAATGTGTGGGATGGACATATCTCAGGAAGTAGGAGGAGCTTATACAAGATTATGGTATCAATCTCTTCTTTGGAAGATTCTCTAGCAGATTAATGCATCAATAATATTTGTGGGTGGGGTTTAAGAGGTTTATTTTTAATTTCAAAATAGGGCTTTTTTGCCGTATTTTGTGAAAGTAACAATGTGTGGGATGGACATATCTCAGGAAGTAGGAGGAGCTTATACAAGATTATGGTATCAATCTCTTCTTTGGAAGATTCTCTAGCAGATTAATGCATCAATCATATTTGTGGGTGGGGTTTAAGGGATTAATTTCTAATTTCAAAATAGGCCTTTTTAGCCGTATTTTGTGAAAGTGACCCTGTCCCTTTGCACTTTCACAAGGCCAAAACTGCCTGAAGGAGCGTACCAATGCTTTTGCGATGTACTAGAGAGTTCTTAACTATTGTCTTGGCTACAATTTTTGTCTTAGTATTGGATCGAAAATATCAATGGTTTGGCTGTTATAGGCCAAAATATCCAAAAAAAAACGTAACAAAAGTCTGAGAAAAAACTGCAAGTCAAAATCTGGAAGCTCAATTTTCACCGTAGACGTATGGTCTAGTGGACATTTTTGCTCAGTACAATCTTAAGAATCAGAAACGCGAAGCACCCATTAAGATTTGTTTCCTTCCATACTAATCGCCCCACCCTAATGTATATATACATTAGAGTTCGTTTTCAAATTTTTTTTTGATTTTGATTTCTGGATATTATCACTTTTTAGAAGGTTTTTGTATCAATAAAAATAATGGCGTATTTTTTTTTTAATTCCAACTCCTTTCCGTGCCTATAGGCAACTCAAATCGCGGATTTTGGGTCCCTTTTCCCATACAACAAAAACGGCTAAATGTATGTCAAATCTGACTTCAGTATTCGATTCTACGGGAAAACTTAGGCCCATAAGCTTTTTTTTAGTTTTTGGAATTCACCAGAATGCATAATTAGAGTGGTCCAAAAAAATAACTTTTTTAAAAAAAAATTAAAATATTTGTTTGTTAATATACAATGAAAAAATACTTACATCTGAGAAAAATGGTCCAAAAATTTTAATTTTGTAGTTACCAGTTCAAAAGTTATTAAAGTTTAAAAATTTAATTTTTTAGTGAATACAAAATAATTTATTGGTTTATATAATAATTTATTGGATTTGAGTCGCCTATAGGCACGAGAAGGAGTTGGAATTAAAAAAAAAAACGACATTATTTTTATTGATACAAAAACCTTCTAAAAAGTGATAATATCCAAAAATCTATTTTAAATTCCTTTTCATCGGGATAAACATTAATTGCATTTATAGTAATTAAATGTGCTAAAGTCCCAAAACTTATTTAACAAATAGTGAAAACAATCTGCTGTAGGCTTGTCCCTAGCCGGATTTCATTCCTGCCCGAGGAAATCTTCAGGGGACTTTGTTATTAGAATTTCTAGAGATATTTGTTATGTTAAATCACAAACTCAATGAGAATTTCTTGTCCTCGTCTAGGAGCGTGATTCAAACCTTAAAATATCAATCTATTTTTCAAAATTAACTCTAATATACATATACAGGGTGATTCAGTCATGACCCGCCGAATTTCACCAGCGTATCCTTGGCTCATTTCAAGAAAGTATGTCCACTATGACCATCCCCGAAAATGCAAGTTTGCGAAATGGCAGCGGTTTGAAAATTTTCGGATTGGTGGTCGAAGGGTAGTAGGGTAAAATTGTTTTTTGTTTTTGGAAGCGAAATAACAGCACAAATTCATTTGTTTTTGTAATTTGGCTTCCAAAAACAAAAAAAAAAATGTTTGCATTTCAGTCAAATGGTCATAACTTTGGAACGGTAAGACCTCTTTGCTTCGTTTAGGGCATTGGAAAGGTAGAGAAGGTAAAGTTAGAGGTAGAGAAAAAAAACATAAGTTACCTGCAATCTGGCTGAGCAAATTGAGGTTATGTGCACGTTCTTATGTATCTTTTACCAATTTTTTTTTAAAGCTGTGTATCGCCGATTTCCCTTTTTTATTGATTCTGGAAGGTCTCCCAAAGACCTTTCCAACAAGACCAAAAACAAGAATATCCAACCACTGGTTCAGAAGTTAGCAATTTTACACTACTACCCTCCGATCACCAATCCGAAAATTTTCAAACCGCTGCCATTTCGCAAATTTTTTCGGTTATGGTCGTAGTGGACATCTTTTAATGAAATGAGCCGAGGAATACGCTGGTGAAATTCGGCGGGTCGTGACTGAATCCAGCTGTATACTTACATCTCATACTTATTTTTACGAACATTTCTAATATGGCGATATGTATAATAATAAATCATTATATCTTATGTTCTATATATGTAGATCTTTTTTATCTCATCATAATTGATTTAGCTATATATCAGATCATATGTATATCCTTCCATATATAAGTACGCAAGTAGAAATTGCCAACCGTACCAAAAAATAGTACTGGCAAACCACTAACTAACACTAACTACTATTTTTGAAAAACACAACGTGTTTAAAATCACCAAAGGTACAACTAATATTTTACTAAGAAATCACTATTTTCTTTTTGCAAAGCTTGTGTTTGCCAGTACCACCAGCAAAATTCTTTGAAAATATTGTTTTTACCAATATTGCAACCAATTCGAATCATTTTTTGAATATTTTATTATATTTCACAAATTTAAATATGATGTAAAGGACAAAGACCGAACTGTATTGCTGATTTTTAAATGTGTTTTATTATTCTAGTTTCTCAGAATTAATTTAATTTAAGCTGTTTTAAAAGCATATATGATGAATTTCATATCAAAACCGATATGGATTGAACCGGACCCTCTCAGATTTTGATGAAATTTTGCATACAGCTACATTTTACCTATACAAACACAACCTCATTTTTAGAAATTGCATTTTTGAAAATATGTGGGCGTGGCAAGGTATCGAAGTTTTTGCAAAATGACGGTAATAGGTACTTTTAAGCGGCGATTACTACGGAATGGCTCAACCGATTTCAAAGATCTTGGTGCCATTAGAATGGTATATAAGTCATCTTTCGAAAAATTACACTGTTAAAATTTGCTATTACACTGAAAATTTTTTTTTGGCAAAAATAAAACTTTAAACTGTGAAAACACTTCAAAGGACAAGTGTTTTTCCAAAAAAAAAATTTTTTAGGAAGGTCTATTTAATGTATGTATATAACATATCTAAAAACTAAAATGGCGTTTTTTTTCTTTTTTTTTAAATTTTTTTAAGTAAATGCATCTCTTGTTAACTTCCTTAAATTGTGATATCATTGTGTGACAAAAAAAGAATAAAGTAGCTATACTTTGAAAGTTATACAGATTTTTTTGTAATTCTAATAGATAAGAACAAGAATCGTATTATCAAATTTTTCAGACACCGCCAAAATATGGACTTACCCTTGGTAAGTTTTTTTTATTTATATTTTTTTAGATTTAATATATAATTTTGCGCAGCTCAAATTGTTGACTTTCGGAATATTTGCTAACTTTTAGTGAAATTTCATCTAAAGCAGTGTTTCTCAACGTGGGGTGCTCGCCCCACTGAGGGGCAATTTCAACATTTTAGGAGGGGCAATGGGCTAATTTTTGTAAGTTGTTTAACTTTTCATGTTTTTTTAATATATAAAAATAAAATTCTGCAGAATAAAAAATCTATATTTTTATATACTTACTTATATACCTTAAATTAAAAATTAAATTATACATTAAATAGACCTTTCTAAAAAAAATTTTTTTTGGAAAAAAAACACTTGGCCTTTGAAGTGTTTTCCCAGTTTAAAGTTTTATTTTTGCCAAAAAAAGTGTAATAGAAAATTTTTACAGTTTAATTTTTCGAAAGCTGACTTATATACCTTTCTAATGGCACCAAGAACTTTGAAATCGGTTGAGCCGCTTAAAAGTACCTATTACCGTAATTTTTCAAATATTTCGATACCTTGCCACGCCCACAATTTTTAGAAAATGCAATTTTTCAAAATGAGGTTGTGTTTGCATAGGTAGAATATAGCCGTATGCAAAATTTCATCAAAATCTGAGAGGGTCGGGTTCAAAATGTGTCTTTTTTATAGGTTTTGATATGAAATTCATCATATATGGTGTCACATAACGCTCATTTACTTCTATAACGTCATAACTCAAAAAATTTGATTTTGAAGAAAACGAGTTTAAAGTTTTCATTTTACTCCCACCTTGAAGAAAAAAATAACTACATAATTTCTCTCAAGTGGTGAGTATACAAGATATCAATACTAATTTTTAACACAATATGAAACTTGATATAACGAATAATTATGCGGCATTAACTCAAAAATCATGTTTTTTGAGTTGTGACGTTCTTGAAGTAAATAAGCGATATAACTCTATATCAATATATGTGTTAAAATTAAAATTAATTCATACAACTGTTTAAAAATGCAGTAGTGTTCTTCAGTTGTATTTCAAAGTAACTGTCAAAATAGTTGTTTTGTATTATTTCAAAGAAATACACCTGTAATTACATTTAAAAACAACTACAACTGAATACTACACAAACAACTGTCATGTAGTAACTGTAAATCTTTTTTGAGTGTACCAGCTGTGTGCACGGCACTAATAATTATGTTCAAATAATTATTATATTCGTGCTTACATCTCGAATATCTCAGAATCGCTAGACGCTGAAAGTTTTCTGAGTAATTACTCTAGATAGCTCATTTCCGCTCAAAAATAAACATTGTTGTAAATAGCTCAATCAAATTTTTTCAAAAGGCCAGTGTTAGAATGATCTTTTAACTTTGAAAATGAATCAAAACCTAATTTTCTAAAACAAATGTAGATAGTTCCGTTTGAATATAAGACAACGATATGGTTTTTACTGCGTTGTTATATCACCTTCGTTTATAAAGTTATAGGCTCTTAAAAATGTGTGTGTCTTTAAAGACACGTTTGTAAAAAATGGATTAAAGAAAAGTTAGTACAAAAGTCTGTTGAATACTAATTACTACACACAGAGAAATAAAGAGCCAACTTTCGAATCGAAAAGTGTATTTTAATAGTAACAACTTACAAACTCAGTTAGTACAGCAATATTTACATTAGATTTCAGAATATTTTTGGTGTTGCAACTAAAATTCAGTTAAAGTAACCGAACTTTGTTATGAAAACTAATGTTAAGTTGTGCCAACCGACTGAACTTCATAATAACCGAATTTGAGTCGGTGTAACCGAATTTCAGTTGGCAAATAGCTAAATTTTTCTCTGTGTGCCCACCTCTATAAGAGAATCTTAAGATGTGTTCTATATTAAAACTCTAGGATTTTATTGTTTCTTAAGATTCTGATATTTATTTTATATTGATTTCGATCATCCGAAAGATTTTAAAATTGACAATACTTAAAATCCCTTAAGGACTTTAAAAACTAAAAACTAAAAACTCAATCTTAAATTTTAATTAACTATTATTAACAATTTCATAATTTTTTTTAATTTCCATTTCTTTTTCTAGGTTCATTATACCATATCTTTATTTGCCCGAATATCTAAAAATAAATGACTACGATACATCGGCTAGTGCTCAAATGATATCGGCTATAGGAGTAGCCCAAACCATTGGTATGATTGGTTTAGGTTATATCGGTGATCGACCATGGATGAATGTTAATGTTTGTTATTCAGGATGTATGATTGGTAAGTGGGACTCAAAAGCAACTAAATAACAATATTCTCAATATATTTAATTTTCTTTTTCAATTTCAATTTTTCAGTATGTGGCCTTTCAGTTGTGTTAATGCCATTGCTGGTATCCAGTTATGCTGGCTTATTGACATTATGTATAATATTTGGTTTCACATTTGCCAGCTCTTTTTCATTTACGCCAAGTATATTGGTTAGTATAGTAGATTTAGATGATTTCACTTGTGCCTATGGTCTGGTACTATTGGTGCAAGGTGTCGGCATGATTGCCGGTCCACCAATAGCTGGTGCTATATATGAAGCTACTTTAAGGTAAGTCGGAATTTGGATTTTGAAATATTTTTAAACTTGATCTAATTTTACATTAATTTCAACATTTTCAGATGGGATGATACTTTCTATTTTGCTGGTGTTTTTATAGCTTTATCAGGTATTTGTTCATATCTGATAGAGTTCTGTGAGAAAAAGCTTAAAGAAAGTGATAGTGATGTTTCTGAATTAAAAAGAACTAACCTCATACATTAAGTTTATAATTTAACACAACACAAAATATAAAAATCTACATCTATTAATTTTAGAAAAAAAAAAAAAAAAAAGAAACTAAAAAAAACATTTAATCCTAAGTAACACAATATGTCGATTAAATAATTAAGCAAAAACATAGTTATAAACAATTTGTTTAGTATAAAACAAAAACAGTTAAATAGTTATTAGTTTGTTAATTATATTTAATCTTAACAAAAACACTTTCTATTAGTTAAATATTTTTTTTTTCTATAGGAAAATTAAAAAAAAAATTTAAATCTAATTTTGCAAGAATCTTTTTTTACAATGTCTTCAATTATTGAATTCATTAGATTTATTCTTAATTATATTTAAGACAACAAAAAAAAAAAAGTGAAAAGATTTATAAACGAAATGGCTACAAACTGGCAAAATTTAATACAAATTCAATACAAAAATTTAATTTCAATAACAAAGTTTAAAATATTATTAACCTGCCAGCAAACAAGCTCAAAAATTAATCAGATATGGGCTCAAAAATATATAATTAAAATTTAAAATTTTTGTATGAAATGGTTCATCCAAAAGAGCCTCTTTTTTTTTGATTCAAAAATTACGCAGAAGCATAAATTCTCAACTTTTAAAAATTAATAATTTTATGACCAGCAATTCTATATATTTCAGGCTCGCTGATTTTAATGGCGTACTTTATTTTTCGATGTATGGTGCAGTTTCTTCCAGAAATCACTTCAAAGTTTGGCGACGTTTTTAAAATGCAATTAATCTGATAATGTAGTTGTTTTTAACTGTTGAAAAACAACTAATAAATATAGTAAAAACAACTAATAATGTGGTTAAAAGAACTGGAAATTTTTTACTACAAAAATTTTGAAACAACTGTAAAAATTGGTAAAAAAAACTACTGTTTTTAAATAGTAATTTTTTTGGTTTTTTAAAAATATTTTTTAATAAAAAAAAATATGTATTACATCCTACTTAAAATGAAAAGTCAAAATTCCAAACGGTATTCCATTTATGACGTTTTTATGAACTGGAGATATGTACAATTAAATTTTCTAATTATTAATTACACACTGCTACAAAAAAAAACTTTTTGTCAGAACTTGAAAACCGACCTAGTGGGGGTTGTAGGCCTAGGTGAGGACATACAAAAACCGTTTTCAAAAATTTTGAAACACCCTCAAAATTTTGAGTTATTTTCAAAAAACTGTTTTAGGGTAGGTCGTAGCACTTTAGTACCTCTAACTCACACATTTTTTGACCGATTTCAAAATTTTAAACAGCTTTGGAAAGACAAAGAATTAGGCTTTCATGAAATATATTCATTAAATATATATTCCAAGACATTAGGTAAGTGTTTAGCAAAAGTTTCTCTTTTTTTTTATTTTTTTTTTCCAAATTTTTCAAATTCAACAAGAGTTATTTTAATTTTTTTTTATGAAAACCTATCTTTTTTTGCACTGTATTTTAAAGACAATTTTATATAGAAAAAAACGAGATATTATTTGTTAAAATCGTTTTCTATTTGCAAAAGTTACTAAACTTTTTCTAAAGTAAAATGTTAAGATTGCAGACTTTTCTTCTGGTAAACCACTTGACTTACAAAAACGCTTGTTTAATTTTTTTTTTTTTTATTCATATGGTTTGCGCTGGGGGAGAAAATGCTAAAAACAGGTGTTAATGAAAAGTTGAATAACTTTTACAATTTTCATCCGATTTGAAAAATTAAAACCATGTTTTGTTAAGAACTAAATTTTTATAAGCTTTCATATTAAAATAAGCAATGAAAAGCTACTAAAATCAAAAAAGTTTATAATTTTCGTTTTTTTTTGTAGATATTCTTAACAAAAACAATACTTATAACTTACAAATGTATAAGAAATGCACGTCATTTTAAAGCCTAATCAGTTTTCTTTCCAAACCCGTTAAAAAAATGTAAATCGGACAAAAACTGACTGAGTAACAGGTCGATAAGTTGACGAACATCACTTGAAACGGTTTTTTTAGAATAACTTCTGAATTTGAGGGTGTTTCTGAAATTTTTTGACACAATTTGTAATGTACTCAACAAGACCTATAACCCACGCTAGGTCGTTTTCCAAGTTTTTTTTTCATTGTAGCACCGTGTTATTATTTGCAAACTATGATCATAACAAATATAAACTAAACGAGAATTTTTAAAAACTCGACACAATTTTCTATTTTTTTAATAACTAACAAATATAACTGTTTTGGTAGTTATTTATTGAAATACTAAAATAACTGCTTCAAACAACTCGTAAAAAATACAGTAATTTTCTTAAGTTGTTTTTTTTTAATAACAGTCATAATAGTTGTTTTGTAGTAGTTCATATAAAACCAACTGTAACTGCAGTTAAAAACAACTACTACTGATACTACTACTACATAAACAACTGTCATGTTGTAAATGTAGAACTTTTTTGAATGTACGTTTTTTATTAAAAACTTAAAATGAAACCCGCTGATTAGCGGTTTTTATAAGTTTCTTCACTTTTTTGCAGTTTCAGCCAATTTTTGAAGTTGTTGTTTAAAACATAAAAAGGCTCTATATCCAACTAAATTTGTTTATTGAAAACGAACTGAAAACGCGATCGCAAATTTGATAATGACTATGAATAGAGATAAAATTACCTTAAAGTTGAGATACAGTTCGTTTATATACCAACATTTTGTATGGCAAAACTATCAACAAAAAAATGGAAATTTCGCTGATTTTTTTTTTTAATCGGCCATGAGAATCTTTAATATAGTCAACTATTTTTAAAGTTTTAATTTTTTTTTCAAATTCATTAAAAACTTTGGTCTGTAGTAGTGCTGGTACAATCAGTTAATTTTCAATACTCGGTACAACTCGATATTTTTAATTTGGATATTTTTAACGGTCTTAAACTTTTATTGAAAATTCAAATTTTATAAATATATTTTTTTACAATCTATTCAATGTTTATAGTTTTTAAACATTTTTATTTTATTTTTTCACCTTTAATTTTTCCTTCTAGCAGTGTTGTTTTTAACTTTAATTATTTTAGCGGAGTCTCATTTTTGTATTGTTTTGCTGTCCAAAACACAACTCTGAAAATATTGAGCAATTACTCTTGAGTATGGAGTACCCCAAAAAAAATACAAATACTCGACACTCAATACCCACTACTCATTTTCTCACCAGCACTAGTCTGTAGGCAAATTTGCTCCATAAACGTCCACTGTGCCTGGGATCATCCTAGAAAGATATGCCACGTAAAATTGTTGACAAATCTCGATATTTTTATCAAAAACGCCATAAGAAAATAAGCTTTTCTTACTGATATTCAGTAGCGCTCAAAAAAAATGCATCGCTGAGTCCTGCTATCTTTAAGTACGTCTGTGACACAGACTGACACCATGTACACATAAAAAAAGTAACATATGTACATACTCAGATAAGTAAGTACTCCATAGTACATGTTTTACATGTTGTACATGTATTTTAAAAGGCCTGTATCTCCGAAACTAAACGAGATAGACCAAAACGGACAAAATTTTTGCTGCATATGAGTATTAATTCACCCTGATAATACAAATAGGCTAGGTCTGGGAAAGATCATTATGATTCTAAATTATGAAATTGTTAAAATACTTGAAGTATACTTAATGTATACTTGTGTTATTACTTGTACATATTCATACACGTTGGATCACTAATACTTTAAAAGTACTCAAAATGTTACTTTTGTCATTCTCTGGTCTGTGTGCTCGGAACAGCATCCAATTAGTCTGTTCTTGTGAGTTTTTTTTTGTACACTTATAGTCAACTAAATATAGTTACATTATCTAAACTAGCCAATAAAACGTTTCTTATTTTTGTTATTTAATAAAAAATGTCCTTATTCTGTGCGAGCAAAAAAATGTAACAGCTTTTAATTCAATATATTTATTAACATTATATATATATATATTTTTTTAAATATGATAATAGTAATAATATTCCGTGTCAAAGTCATTATTTGCTATTCCTGCATTTAGTATTAAAGCCGTAGAATCAACTAAGTATGATAATATCAAGATTCAATTTCCCCATTCGGTTCTCAGAAATGTTTCTAAATCTTTAAAATTTTATCGTTTTTTTTTTTAATTCCCGATCTACAAGCTTCCATAAATTTTTTATGCTGCTGAGATCTAGGGATTGAGGTCGCCACTCAGAAACTGGGCCATCATTGCGGCTTAAAAAGTTTCGAATTTGGCTACTTGTGACCTTGAGATCGTTATCGTGCTGGAATATACCAGCACGCGTAATTTTTTTACGCGTTGTTTCAGTATTACACAGAATTTAATGACATTCATATTTCCTTCAATCTTAGTTATGGAACCAACGCCATCACGGGAGATAGTACCTATCAAAAAATGTAAATTAGCCTCGTTTATTCTTATATGTGTGTTATTTCTTCCACCACACCATTATTTATCCTGTTGGCACTTGATATCTAGGTGAATATCCAAAACCAAGAATTAAACACCAAAAGATGCGATTGAATTCCGTTATTTTTCGAGCCTCACTCGAAGATCATATGACACAACGTTGCATTTTTATGCTCGCAACTGTACCTCTTCTTAAATGACTATTTCCACTACATAAACTTTTGATTAGGTCGATTAATTATTTAGCGATCAAATTCGTGAAAACCGAAACAATTAGAAGAAACCGCTAAACAGCGGGTTTATTTTTAAGCATTGTCCATCAAATATGTACCTTGAAAATTACTGCTGGTCTTGTGATAGATTTCAACAAAAAGAAATATTATAGATTGCATTTGAAAATATTTGTATAAAAAAAAACTGGATGAAAATGCGACAAACTTTAAAGACATTTTGCGGAAAAACTGCACCATACATCAAAAAATAAAGTACGCCATTGAAATCAGCGTTTCGGAAATGTATAGAATTGATGGACGGAACTTCATTATTTTTTTCATGTCATGCCATATCAAGGATAAAAGAAATTCTATAGGCTCAAAAATTAATATTTATTTGGAGCCTTTTTTGAACTGTTCGCAATATTCTAATTACATTTCTGAAACAATTCTGAAACATTGTTTGGATTTAATATTTTTCTTAAAATTATTATGTCTTTTATGATTTTTTTCGAAGGCTCATATTTTCACCCAAAAAAAACTAATAATTTTTGACAATAAAATTTTTAAATTTTAAATTTTAAACTTTCAAAAAATTATGTATACAAATTTTGCTGGCTGAGTATAATTTAAAAACTTGAGAAATAAATTTAATATATTGTTAATACTTAACTTTGTAAGAAAATGACATTTCAATTGCTAAAATTTTAGAATAAAACAGTGTAAAAGAGAATCAATAATATTGACAGTATTTTTGAAAGTTAACCAATAAAACATATTACTCAAACTTTTAATATTCTGAATGGCTAATTTTAAAAAAATATTGTCATTAATATTGATAATTTGTAAGACTGTCAAACATACGATCAATATTTCCAAACCAAAACGCTTACGATTAATAATATTGGCAATATATTTGACAATCAAGCAATAAGTTCAATTCAAAAATAAATTTTTCTGTGGGTGTTGTTTAAAAAAATATTGTCATTAATAGTGATCGTCTGTGTGACCCAGTAAAACATTTATTAAAGTTTTCTAACTTCAATTACAATATTGGAAAAATGTTGTGTAAAGGAAAAATATATTGTTCAATCAATATTACTCAAATATTTTCGCAATTCGACCAATTAGAATTTTTTTTTAAATTTAATTAATATGTTAATTTTGATTGCTAGATTTTTAAAAATATTGTAAATAATATTAATCATTTGGGGCTGCCTTATAAAAAATATTTAAAAGTTTTGCTATTTTAATTTAATAAAAGTTATGCCAGTTTGCAACCAAACAAAAAATAAAATTATTTTATTTTAAAACTTAAATTATACAGATGACAATATAAGAAAACATTTTTATTGCCACTTTACAATATTTTCAGTAATTAATTTATAATTATATAAAGTAAGTCGATAAATTAGATGAACAAAATTTTACGAAAATTGTATTTCTGCAAATTTACTAAATCATTTGCCACCACAAAAACTATGGGATTTAAATTAAGTGTCCCTGCTTGGGCGCCTTGAGAATTTTCAAGCTGGTGTAATAGATCTTATCCAAAGGAATTTTTTGCGCTTAAGCTTAGATTTTGTATAGATATATTTAATATAGTACACGACATCATCACATACCCGAATTTTCTCAAAAAAACATATTAGAATTAAAACATACAAACGTTTTTTTTCATTCTGAGCGTTCTTATATGATTCATAAATATAAGGTTTAAGAATTATTTCTTAATTTTCGCAAGTAAATAGTAATTTAGGAGTACATATTTTATGGTATTTTAAAAGTCATACATTTTTCCGAATTGTTTTTGCCGCAACTGTAAGGATGAGAGTAGCACATTATAAAATTTATTGTTCGCCCGGCGGAACTATTTTCTCTTCATTTCTTATATTGTTTTTAATAAAAATATTAGTCATTAACTACACAAATTTTGCATTTGTCCCTGCCTGGCGCCATCACATAACATTTTTTTTATTTACTCAATATCTGCCTAATTAACATTAGAGTACCAGAAAGAGACATAATAGAGCCCAAATTTCATCTAAAAACTAAAATTAAAAGACAATCTATTAAATTAAAAAAGTTTCATTATTTTTTTTATTAAAATCTTTACCACAAATAAAATTTGTTCCTTGGAACTTCGTCAGTCAAACGAAAGTTGCAATAGAGAAATTGTTTTTCTTATGCTTTAAAGTTCAAATTGTTTAAAAAAAATATATTTTAATTAATTATAATTATTATTTTGTTTGACCGTTTTATTATTATTTCCCAATAAATTAAATCTTCAAGCTCGAGATCTTTATTATATGTTTATTTACTGATATTTCTCTATTACATTGAATAACATCATCAGGATAGTGATTTTAACATAAAATTTATAGTAGTAAGTGTAGTGTCACTACATTGGTTAAATTCTACTCACGAACACTCACTCACGCAAAAATTTGAATCGCGCACACTCACTCACGAATAATTTTTTCCTACTCACACTCACGCATTATCACGCGTGAATCACCCAAAATTCTGCTTACGCGCCCATCTCTACCTTACATACCAAGTTTGGTTAAAATTGAAGGGGGGTCGAGGTCAAAAATTCGATTTTTGTTGATGGTTTTATATGGAATTAGTCAAATACATTAAAGATCTCGCTTTTTGAACTCTTTTTTCCCGGTAGAATATATGCCACTTTAAATTTTTAGTTTTAAATAAAAATTATTATTTAGAAATCGAACGAACAAAAAGAAAATTCGAAAGAAGAAATTAAAAAACATGTTTTTTGAATAACGAATAATTCGAATAAATTATTGCGATTAATGGAATGAAACGAATAATTAAACAAAAATACTTATTGTAATAAAACTTTTTCAAAAGTTTACCAATTTCGGGAAAATATGTATAAAAAATTATAAAGGACAAAATAAAATCAAATCTCTATGGACTTTTATAAATCGTTTTCAATATATGGACTCTTTAGTAATGGGTAAAGATATATGGTTTGCCTTTCAAGCAAACAATATGAATGAATTCATATGTAAAGTGATGTCGTTGAAAATTTCAAAACTATCCAAAATATTGCAATATAACAATGATAGCACGTTAGCACTTAAACTGTGAATTCCATTTATATAATTTTTACGGTAACTAAAATAAGATCTTAACAGCTCGTTATACTAAAACTATCGCTATCGACTATATTCAACTTTTTAAGAATTTTCAACACTAAAATTTTTTTCATAACGAGATTATGCAAATGGAGTATGGCGTATGATTGAGAAATATTTTGGTGTTACTATGTCTAAAATTATTGCATTTGAGAATTGGTATATTTGCACTATTCAAATTGATTCCAAAATTCATAAAATTTTGAGATAATAGGATAAAATACTTTAATTATTTATATATTGTTAAAATTACTTTTATTCGTTATTCGTTTGATTAGTCGAATAATTTTTAAAAATTTTTTCTTTGACCGTTCGATTAAAAATTGTTTGATCGTTTATTCGAATAAAATAAAAACCCGAATAAACGACAGCCCTAATATTTATCTCATGTATTTGTTGTTCGCACGCTACATGTGCAGATATTAGGGACAAAACCTATTGATTTTTGCTAAAATCTGTCCATGCTTACATCTAGCTCCCATAAAACGGTCCCCTCTAAAAAAATGTAATTTTATAATTATACCAAAGGATAAGACATTTAGATGAAATTCGTCACACCGACCTATACCGACCCAAGAACAAACTCCCTTCGATATTGGTTAGAATCGGTCCATGTTTGGAACTATTGTACATGTCCCCCAACAAAGTTTTGATATAGTTATATATTACTTAATACAGTTATTTATAACAATATATTGCAAAATATATATTCATACAAAAGTATATCTCAAATATATAATTATATCTTTTATTATATTGTATTACACTTTATATAGTGGAATATGTAAAAATATATAATTAAAAATCGATCTATATATGATAACAGTGACATACATATGATAAAATATGTTACTAACATGTATGCAATTATATTTGTATACAATTGTATCACTTTATATATAATTAGAAACATTTGGATGAGGACAAAAATCGGATACATTTGTAATACATTTGTAATTTGTATCAAACTCTATATAATTTTATTAAATACGATCTTATTGTATCAGATTAGATCTAATGTGATACAATTATATATTCTCATTTTTCGGATATAATTATATGTAAAACCGAAATTCACAAAATGTTTTTTTTTACATGGGAATTTTTTGAGCCATAAAAAACTTGCCCTAATTATGACTCTAAAACTAACACGCTCGGAAAAATAGTTTTCTTAAAGTATTTTTAAGAGCCATAACTTTGTACGGAATTGTTTGCTAAAAACTGAAACTGGGAGACCAATTTTAAAAATTTCTACGAAACTTATTTAAAAAATATTAAAACGCAAGAAATACACAAATTTGTTTAAAATTTCAAATAATACCACAATTTTATGGTGTAGTCCTAGATATATTTTTTTTATTTAGAAAATTTATTTTTGATCATTCTTTGTATATAAAAACTTTAAATTAACAAATAACATCACAAAAATATTATAAAATAGGCAACTCAATATACTGACATCACATTTTAAGCAGTTTATATAAAAAAAAATCTTAATTTTTTATAGAATTTAATATAAACTTTGAATTTAAGAACTTTTTCTATAAATAGTGTGAAAAAATTAAGTCTAAGGAAAGCTCTAACTGAATAGAAATCTCTAAAAAAAAAAAAATTTTCATGATTTAAAAAAAAAAAATTGTTCAGGTACTTTTTACTTAAAGAAATCTGTCTTCAAAGGATCATTCCTTATAGGCAAATTTATTTCCTCATAGAAACTACCTAATCCTTAATAAGTTTGACCGAGTTGTCTTCTCCGATTTCTCTCAAATTTGAACATGTTGTTGAGAAAACAAAAAAGTAGCCATTTTATATCCTTCATTTTATAGCCTAAAGAAATCAAAGATCTTTCTTGTCAGAATTTAATAAATTCCTCCTTATCTGAAATGAAATAGCCGATGGTGTAGAATTTGTATATAACCGGGAGAAGTTTTATTATTTTTTGTTTCACATTTTACTAGTGTTCGAAGGACCATGAACAAAATTTCTCATATCCTTGTAGGAACATGTAAAAGTATCATTACAGTTTAAACTGGAGTGAAATCTAAAATAAACTCAAAAATAATATCGAAGGAGATTAACCGTTCTTAAAAAAAATAAGAATTTTTATAAAATAATTGCCACCATGAAATCAATTTATTGTAAGTAAACCCCTTTGATAATTTTTTACAGAAAAATATTTCTAATAAATTTAATAAGTTAGATATTTTGTATCTAGAAAATATCTTTAAATTATATAAATTTTTTAATTATGCATACAAAATTTGTTAAAATTAAATTTTCTTAGATTCGAAGGGCCATAA